>DWTF01000864.1:0-10291 GCA_018250225.1 Udranomia kikkawai
ACTTATCCATTCATTACCGATACAAAATTATTTAAACGCCCATAGTAGGTATTCAAAAAGTCTTTATGATTTGATTCCATAGGCGCCACCGCTACACCATTTTTTGCTGATAACAGCAATAATCTGGTATTATCCGTATCGTAGGGACACTATAAACTAGACGTTTCAAATTAGTCCTTAGTTCTCAGTAAGCATTAGTTGATTACAGATTTTCCCTTACCATAAAGTGCACTAAATACACGTTTGCTACCTTTTTATAACTGGGGGGTCTGATATGACTGATGGTATAAATATTCACTGTCACCCATTAACATTTGTAATCACCTTAAGATATATAGATAGGATTGAGGTTAATTTTAATGTCAACCACAAATGCATTGCAACCCCTTAGCTTAGCAGGACTAAGTTAGAACATCTCGGCTAAGTGCATCTTCTTGACCACACGCTTCAAACCAGAACACAGCGGCAAAACCGCTGCTATTATAAGGCAGAAATAGGTGGGGCGGTGGTGCCTTAGGAGTCGAACCGTAAGTTCTATAAAAACCTCCAATCTTATAAAACGCAATAAGGAGCTTCACTAGATCTGATAAAATCTCATAACGTACTCCAGTATTTCACTTGACCTGTAAATACTTTTTTTTACGATTTTGAGATAGCAAACGAACGTGCAGTGCACCTGATGGTAAGTGGTCACTGTCGCTCATTGACATCTGTAGTCAAACTAAGACAGAATCGAAGTTCTTTCTTAGGTCAACTACAAATGCGATGCTACTCCTGAGGACTAAGTTGGAATGCCTCGGTTAAGTATGTCTCCCTGCACACCCTTCAAACCAGAACACAGCACGAACACTGCTGTTATAGGGCAAAAATAGGTGTGTAGGGTGTAGGTAAAAGGTTCTACCACCTTCACTCTAGAATGTTAGCCAGGGTAAAGGGAATATTTTCCGCATTTTCGAAATATTTGTGTTGAACAACTTCATTCGGGGAGAGTCGTGCGCGACCGTGAGCTCGCCGAGGTTAACATGCGCCACCATTCGGCTTGTTCTGTATTGATTCCTTAGGGTAGGTATTAACTGACGAATTTGCGACTAATTATTGTAATTTATAACGATTTGTGGGCTTTTAAAATGGATTAGGTGCAATTTGATCAATGGTTTAATTATTTATCAAATCGACTGGAAGTGTACGACTGATTATTTCGAGTGACAATGATTAAAGATTTTTAACAAAATAATTCAATTGTTATTTGATTAAATATTCCTTTCTATTAGTACGTACTACTTACTTAATGTTGCCAACGAAATAGTTTTGACTTAAAATTATTATTTTTATAAACAATTTTAATTAAGGGAATTAAACAATAAATTGCAACTGTTAAATTCTAATACATATAAAATGACACTACTTATCTTGCTCAGAGTTTTATAGTATTACACTGCACTACTCTAAACGTAAATATCTTCCGAGCGTTTTATCTTAGCCGTCAAAGTACCAACACCTTTGTAATCGATCTCAATCATACACATGACTGATTAAGACTGCATGGTCAGATTTTTTGCAAACAAAACAAAAAATCGCAAGTGTGCAATCACCCTAACGTCGTACATGGACGACATTCTTGTTTACGACGCGAAAGCACTAACATTTTATTGGAAGTTCGTGCTGTCTCCACTCCATAAGCGTAGTCGATCAACCATCGCGCCATTATGGCCGATATCCCATCTAAATAAATACCAAATTTGTCCAACATCCATAAATATGTCCGTAGATATGAATTTTATTTCTATTATTTTCCTATCACTTCCTGAACTCACGCAAGTTTACTACTTGTGCGAGCAACACCAAAAGAAAATGTTTTTTTAATTTTTCAATCTGTTTTTCTTAGGTGTTTGTGGTGTATGTAGGATAATGTAGAAGTTGTACAGTTAAACGATTTATCCTGTTGATGGTAGTATTTAAATAACCAGCCCATAAATTGTAGTCGCCCAGTGTGAGTAGCGCTTACAATGAGTCAAAAGAAGTGTTTTACTTCGAATCTTCAATTAAACCTCGGGTTTCTATCGAGAGAGATTCTTCTACTTTTGCTAGATAAAAACTTTTATATTGCGTTAACTCCCACTCATTTTGGACACAATATTCTTTTTAATCATCCGTTTATAAACTACTGTGGTAAGCAGTTAGTAAACAGTTACTAGGTACCATTATTCCTCTCAGTTCTCTCAGTTCTCACTGACAACTAATTTCAACCTAATTTGAACTGAATATGATTTATTATCGATTAAATTTTTATTCCATTACCATTATAGTACGCTGAAGTGTAGACTGGAGGCAATATTAATTAATATCGCACGTCGACAAACAATAACAATTTCTCCCAGTGTCTATTAGTAAAACATCATTAGTTTTTTGTATAACTCGTACCTTAAGTAGCAAGTGGTTTATATATCATTAATTACTTTTCGTCGGTCAGTTAACTACTATTAATTTTAATTAAGTCGAATCGAGATTATTGTGAGGCGGTGCAAGTATAAAGCGCAAACGGAAAACATATTGAAGTTACAATAAAGTAAGAAATTGAATGTTTAAAGAGTTTATTAAGACTCAGTTTTACTTGCTTTCAGTTTTGGTAATAAACCTATTTGGGTTTATTATTTTATAGCTATAACCGATATGTAAGGAAGCCATCAAAGTAAAACAATTCACCATTGCTGTGGACTGATGATTATTAAATGAAATTATATTTAATTTATTGGATAGATGTAAAAAATAAACGCAATTCTTAGTGCTTAGTGTTTTAATTACTCACAAAACGAAAACTAAAACTAAAAAAATCAAAAGTTAACTTCAAAAATGTTGTACAATAAAAACGCTCAGCTCCTAGCTTGGGTCAGCGGAGATGATTTCTATCACTCGGTTCGCATGACCCCTTGCATCACTCACCGATCTCTAATTACGGGCCAGCAAAATTTGACGATACCCCTTACGAATCACCAAGTAACATTTACATACAGATTACTCAACATTAAACCTTATTGACGCGAGAGGCATAGGAAATATTTATAAACCCGTGTACCGACCGCACTGATAACTTTGTCGAAGGTGTTGATATTTAATTTGTCAATGTTACCGATGACAGCCTTGTTATTATGTTTCATGCTTTTTACTTTTTATGAAATCGTATTTCGAGAAGTGGTGTGGTGTAACAGGGCCTTACTTTTCGTTTAAATGTCATGCGCACGCGCAATATGTATGGGGTTTTCGTACACATACATATTTTATTTTGAGAAACCATTGGGAAATCTTGATAAATTAATTATTCGCAGTAACGTAATTTTTCACATTGTGTTACGTTTATTATTCTTATTAACCTATTAAAAAGAATCAATGATAAATATGTTAATGACATAAAACGGGTGATATTAAAAGGGAAATTTCACTTAATTTCTACGTAACTTTGTTCCTTTTCTATAGCAACTTTCTGAGTCATTGAGCGATTCAATTTTTGTGTAGGCTTATAATACGCATTAGCTACCCGACTTACTCAAACAACAAAGGACAAATAAGAAAGAGACACGGCATTCATCAAAGGGATCCCTTCCGAATAATTCGGACAAGAGATCCTTAATTAACACTATGACGACGTCAATAAATATAAAAGAAAGAAAAGATAATGAAACGTCTTTATCTGCGAGATAAGTAAAAGGAATAGGAATGAAAGCAAGTCACAAAAACTCTTAATGAAGAAGAAAGAAGTGTTTTAAATTCGTCGTAAAGGACGCCATCCGCTTAATGCACTTCATTAAAACGTGCTCACTGTAGCACCGCCGGCTGAAGACTGACACCCGAATAAGAAATTCAAATTGCGGCGGTCTTTTTCGAATTTCGAATGCAATTTTCGCGGCGTCTGAACTTGTAGAAAATGAGTTCCGCTAAGTTGTTAAAACGTTCCTTTTTTGAATTCTTTATTATGATAGCGCCGTGCTTACTCTTATATTTGCATGTTATTTCAAAGGACGTTAAGTTGTTAACATGTATGAAATAAAATGTTAATATAACATATTTTTAAATTTTTAATAGAAGTTAGAACCAAACATGGTGCAATTACTTTTGCATATACATATAGTGATGTTATTACGCATTTTTAAATTAACATTTTATATTCTACTTTGTACACGAGACATTTTAATTATTGTGACTCTCTTTGAAGGGAGGACGATGTAGGTTTTGGTTTCATTACTGCTTTAAAAGTTATACATTTCATTTTAAAATTTATCTGCTTTACGCGTTTGATATTAAACGCTAAGTAAATTTTTGATATCGGTTATAATACATTAGGATTTATTTTATCAAACTAAATTCTAGTACAGTATTAAAATTATTTATACATCATCATCATCATCATGATAGTTAGATAGTTGATATAAATTTTATATGTTGCTGAAAATAGATAATACATATAAAAGGAATCTATATTGAATATATTCTTGTTGAATGATGGACAATATACTCGTAATTTAATATAGTTTCATTTTAAACCTTGTAAGAATACAAAGTTTTTTAAATTTGATATAGAGAAAAAGCTTCTAGTTAATACAAATATCACTTTTGTTTTATTTCGTTAGCGGCGATTCAAGTGTTACCATTACACACCTTACGTTGATAATTGAACCAATGTGTTGGTATGGTTGGAACAATATGTGTATGAAATTTGTGATAAGTATCTATTTATTATTTGGGAATCAATAGTTTGTTTACGACATACTGAAAATTACACGCTGTAAGTAATGCACACATCAGTAAAGTTTCCACTATAAGTTATATCACATTATACAGTATAAGTATGGAGCAGAGAGGTGCGAAATATACCAGAAAAAAAAAACAAAATTAACAAGAACAATAATTAACAAACAGTGCAGTTTCTTTATGACATGTCTACCTGTCTGCTGCGGCTGCTATGGCCTGTCTAATATTCCTCTTATATGCCCCTATGGGACAGCTAAAAGGGTCTTCTTTAGATAAATATTTATTAAAATATGTACATGTACGATGTAGAAACAGGTTTTGAACATAGTTTCTTTTGCACAGAGGAATATAGAACAGGGATTTGCAGCGTGAATTAACACGGGGACAGCTTAAATTAATATTCTCAAGGAGGGTGGGAGAATCAATATGATTGTTAAGTAACTTGTATAAAAACATTTGGTCTCTCTCAGTTCGTCTATTAGTTAGGGAAGTTAAAATTGGTACATTTTCGTACCTGTAATGCATATGTCTCATAAACGTTCTACAAACTTTTTCAAGTTTATTAATATGGGTAGTATATTGTGGGCTCCAGACGATTGAGCCATACTCTAATAAGGATCTAACAAAAGAATTAAATAATATTATTAGGGTTGAACAATTCTTAAAATCTTTACTCACTCTTAAAATAAATCCCAGCATGCGATATGCTTTAGGGATAATGTAATTCAGATGTTGATTGAATGTGAGTTTGCTATCCAGGAATATTCCTAAATCCTTTATCTCGGTTACACGAGTAATCATGGTATTGTCGAAGTGATAGGCGAATTTAATATGATTAGGGCTCCTTGAAAAGGTTATTAAATTACATTTAGAAATATTAAGTTCCAGATGGTTATTATGACAATATTTCATAAAATTATTGAGATCTGATTGAAATTCTATGCAATCTGAAATAGTTTTTATTTTGCGAAAAAGTTTCATGTCATCTGCATATAACAAGAAGTGTGAGTGCTTGAATATGAGTACAATATCGTTAATAAATAAATTAAATAAAAGAGGTGCGAGGTGAGAGCCCTGAGGCAAACCCGAGGTAACCGGAAGAAATGAGGAGCAGAAACCCTTTACTGCAACGGCCTGGCTTCGCTCTCGAAGATAAGAGGATAACCAGCGCAATAGATCCCCGTGTATTCCCATCGCCTGCAATTTACGCACCAGGACTGAGTGCCGTACCTTATCGAAAGCTTTGGAGTAATCAGTGTATATGGCATCAACTTGGAAACCACCCACCATCGAGGAAGCGACTTCATATATGAATTCACACACATTAGTTTCGGTGGACTTTTTACTAACAAATCCGTGCTGTTGTTTGATAATTAAAGGCCTAAGAGATGGATAGGTGTAATCGTATATGATTTTTTCAAAAAGTTTCGCAATTATATTTAATTTAGATATAGGCCTATAATTTTCTATATTGTGCTTGTCACCATTTTTAAAAATAGGTGTGATATAAGATTGTTTCCATATTGTCGGCATCATCCCGGTTTTTAAAGATAGATCGAATAAGATGGCTAGTGGTAAAGCAAGTTGTTTATGACAATTTTTGAGAAAAATAGAGTGCAGGCCATCTGGCCCAGACCCTTTATTGATGTCCAATTGTTTGAGATACTTTTCGACCGTAACAGTACTGAAATTAATATGATTAAAAAATAGCGTAGAGTTGCTTGGTGTCTCGATAGGTACATTGTTACAGGTACAATCGTGACCGACATTACAATCCTTTTCAAAAACAGACTGGAAGTGTTGATTAAACAATTCGCAAATTATTTCAGCATCATTTGATAAATTTTCCTTCAAGAACATTGTGTCTGGTAATGATGAACAACTTTTTTTGTTTTTAATGTAGGACCAGAAAAATTTACTGTGTCTCTTTATATTACATTCTGCTTTTTCTATGTAGTTATCGTGGCATAATTTCTGTACTCTCCTTTCACGTTCACGTAAAAATTGAAATTGGTCATAATCCTTATTTCTACCATAAATTTTCCATTTCTTGTGAAATTTAAGCTTTTCTCTGTTTACTTTGATCAGAGCCTTAGAGTACCATATAGGATAGTGGTGTTCCCTGCTAATGTATTTAGTTGGAACATGACGAATAATAGTATCGTTTATAATTCCATAAAAAATCTTAACTGCCAGTTCTATATCTTTTGCGAGTAAAATGTTGCGCCAGTCTGTTTTAGATAAGATATCATTGATTTTTTCGTAATCAGCCAAATGATACTGGCGAACTAAACGAGAGTTAGATTGCATACAACGTTCTTTAATAGTTGTTTTCATGTAAAACTCCAGAGCTGGGTGATGAGCATCCTCTGAAACCAAAGGGCTATCGCAGTGACTAACTTTACATTTTTTTCCACAAATAATAAGATCCAATAATCTATTATTGGAATTAAGTACGTTATTATATTGTTTGAAATTTGTAATACATAGAAAATTATGGAGTGCATTGACTGACAAATCGTTATTGGAATGGTTCACAATAGTTGTTTGATAATCGGATGACCATGTTGCTGCAGGAATGTTGAAATCCCCGAGAATCAAGTATTCATCATCGGGATGTTTCATGACAATATCTGTTGCAAATTCGAAGAAGTGACTCAGTGCATTTTTCTGTTCTTTACTTTGAGGGAAATACCCACAAAATATTTGTAGGCGGTCAGAATCTTGCCCAGAGATAACGACTTTGAGAGCTTCAGCGGATGAATTATCTGAAGGTATATGAGCCATATTAAGAACGGATATTTCCCGGCGTATAGCAATTAAGACACCACCACCGAGAGTATCTCCACGAAGGGTGTAATCTCGGTCACACCTGTATACACTGTAGCGGCTATCAAAAATTTCAGAATCAAAAATACCTTGTAGGAGCCAAGTTTCAGTTAAGCAGATAATATCGTAATTGGACAGAAGCATTTCGCGATAAAAGGTACTGGTCTTGGTACGCAGTCCGCGCACATTTTGATAGTAGACTAATAAATTATCATAAAATGACATGATTGCAGGTTACTGACTTAATATATAAGAGACTCAGCCACATTTCCACTTCACATTGAGAAGACCCTTTAGTAAACACTGAAAAACAAATCCATGCTCTATAAATAAGAATAGCACCCGTTAAACTACAATATATTGATTCTCCCATTAATAATATTAACAAATTTACATAAATTGGCAAAAATGAATTTTTCCTTCGCCAAATAAGAAGAGTTACAAATGAATATAAAATAAAACAAAACATTAAGGTATGAAGATTAACCGGCTTTAAAACAGGATGACAACCTCTGTTGAAAACTACAGGATGACGGTTCAGCTCTTCTTTTATTTGATTTTGTTTAAATCTTGTTCATTAGAAATATGTATCACCGGACTCGTGTCATTTTTTCGGGCGAAAATAGCGCAGTTTTTGACCCAAACAAACGCATATTGCTTCTCCTTGGCAATCGATTTAGCGCGATATAATAGCGCTTTATTAGAGCTAGTTAAATGCTCATTGAAATAGATAGAATTTTCACATGATGCATACCCAATATCACGAGCTTTTAATTTGAGCTTTCTTACATGTGATAGAAAATCATCCTTTTTATAACGTGCTAGGAATCTTATAACAATGGGTTTTATCTTTTTTACGTCTGTGCCTTTCGGCGCCACTCGGGTAATGAAATCAATATCAGATTCCGGGTTAATTTGAAATTGAGCATGAGCGTATTGGAAGAATCAGCTGTATTTTTTTTTGTATATTCTTATATTGAAAATATGTATTTGATATCGGATTTTAGTACGTGATTCCTTATTTAAATTAAGATAACATTTACTTACAACACATTTCCATCTTGTCCATAACTGTGTTTCATGTTTCTCAGATATGAAAAAAAACTTGTAATTCCATTTCGCTAACTGCTATGAAGCCGTAAAAGCGTGATAAAATTCTTCATGATAATGTAAACACGTCCCGATCTATCTACAAGCATTTTGTTTGCGATGTGAATTCTTGGAAGGCTATCCAATTAAACTAATGGCTTTACCTTTTGCCCTTGACGTGCTTGATGTGACATTTTCTTAGAAACTGCGAAGGCTCGTGGATAATTTGGAATTATTTTGATACTAAAATTCGTCCTTAATCCATTCATTTTTGGTGTTTCTGTGTAGAAGTAATTTTTCCTTAGATTCCCACATGCAACGATTCAAACGTATGACCTTTAATAGAGTATTACATATTGACATAACACAACACTGCGCTAAAGAGATCTGGATAACATCAGAAGCGTCTATTTGCTACTATTAATATAATAAAAGACAGAAGTACTGTCTGTATAAGGCAAGTTTACATCTGTCCGCGTGCGCTATTATATCTAGCGTTCGTCGACGCCGAACTATTTCTGAACCACAGAATATTCCTGTCCCATCGCTTGTTTTCACTCCACCGGCCAAAGATCCTACTAAACACATAACAAACGTTCAAAAATTCACCTTATCGAGTAAATTTAAAACCCAAAATCGATTGCTGGTGTGTCAGTTTTGATTTTATAAAGTAGAAATGAAATTGAGTGCTACATATCGCGGTAGGTCTTAGTTTCCCGCGGCATTTCCACCGGTGTATGTGGTTGTGTTGAAGTTTGGTGTATTGTAATAGGAATTTATCTCAAGCAAGTTATCTTTTCCTTACTAAGTACGATAGTACAATCCGGTGTACTTAAATATTGGACTTATCGGCAGACGCGGCAATTGTACATACGTGTTGTGTGAAGTGCATGGATGCATGTGACGCGTCACAGCGCCATATTGATCTCATATACAGGTACATCAATCACTTGTATTCAAAAAGTTACGAGCAAGCTTACCGGCCTATCTGATACGTACAAGTCCAGGTACATATACATATCCGTAGGTAATTACAAACACACGATTCGATGATATTTAAAAAGAAACGTATGTTGAGGATTTTTTTTTGCTTTGTTTTTTTTATATTTAATTTTAAAGTATTTTGGGCCTAAGTTTTCTTTCATACTTTTGCAGTCATGGGTAATTTTTGTATTTATAATTTATTACTCTTGTGAAATAGGTGACTAATTTATCATATAACGAACATGGGATGGGTGACTTGGTGGGTGTGTTCTAAATGGTTGCTTACAAATATTTTACCGATTTTTATTTTAAATTAGCACGAATCTGCTAACGTATAATTGATATTAGGAAGTAAATTAGGTACATGTTCATTTTCCTCAATCTATTATTAACATGTCTAATATAGACTTCAAGTCTCCCCGGAGACTATAAATTTCAGTCAGTGCCTCATCTATCGCTGTCAATAATAAATCTATCTACGTTATTGATTATACACTCTGTGATGCCGTAAGATTGTTAGGTGTTATTACTGTTTTTAAAGTTAAGAAACTTTTTATTTAATATTGATGTTAAGATATAACTGAGTAGAATAGTCTTTCCTAGTAAGTCAAATCAATAATACGCTTTAATACATTTTGATAAAAAT
>DWTF01000865.1:0-10275 GCA_018250225.1 Udranomia kikkawai
AAAAAGTAGTTATACTTATAACAACACAAATATATGATGTCAAAATGGAAATAAATACTTAAATATATCCTTATTCTTTCTTGTCTAAAGCAGTTAAGACACTTTATTACCTATTTGACAATACATAATCGTACATATGTTTAAAGTATGCAGGTGTACATCATCTGGCAACACGACATTAAAAACCGAATCTGAATCTTGACTATGAAGACTTGTACCTTTTGTGTATTGGACGTCTGATAATGACGACGATACTTATATTATTATTCGGGTCATAATTTACACCGTTGTTTATCGTCATGAAGCTAAATCTTCGAACCTTTAACAAATATTTAAACATACTCAGACACTGTTTTTATCTCGCGCGTTCATTCTCTTAAGTGGCCAAAGTAAGGACTACGAATCGATAATAAAGGGTCGGTATCGCTGTTGACATAAATCTGCGCGAATAAGGTTGTAGAAAGTAGGCATGCGTTAAAAAATAAACTTCGATAAACCTTTACCGCAGTATCAAGTACAGTTACTTTGTGGGTGTAATACAGTGCACGGTGGCAATTAGAAACGAAACTCCCGCTCCCTCGTTATACAGGTCTGCCTTGGCGTCTGCAAAGCTTTTAATTGATGATAATACGCACGCTTTTACTAGAAACGTACACACAGGCTTCATGAAAATTTATATATTCAGATTCTGTGAGGAGGACGGACTAATTAACTTTTTAACTAAATTTGCATTTATAGTGTTTCTAGCCAGAGACAGTTCGTTCATATAAGATTTATGTCGTGCCACGAAAGCTCATCACTGAACTGTGTAAAAGCATGTTGATTTATGTAAAATCTTATATTTACCTCTCCTTTCTCCATTCATCATGGTTTAAAATTTTATGGTGCTCAACTATTTAACGATAATTTTGAATTTTCTCACATATAAATAGGTACAGATAATCTAACTACAAAGTCACTGTTAGCGTTGTTTAAAACACAACCACTAGTCAGTTATTTTTATATTTAAAATAATGTGTATAAATACAATCTTTGGTTAATGTATTATAAGTGTGTTCGCGTTCCCCAAACGGTGCATTGCATCTGGTTCTTTAAACTCAGCTCCAACGTAACCCGACCGAACTTGCGCAATCGATCTCGTATATCAAATTTTGCGGCTATTTGTACTAAAGAGCAGTAACATGCCTCCATCAATCACAAAGGATTGTAGGTGTATTCATCAGAATGCAGCACTCTGAGGTCACACGTATCAGTCATGAATCTTTATAATAGTTCATTACGTCTACAAACGATTTGTTATTGTTACATTTGTGCTTGTGTTGTTGTTTTGTAATATCCGTTCTTTTACTAAGCAGACTGCAGATTATTTGCCGTCGATTCGACTTTCCATTTCGCCGTCGCACCCGTGACGATTTTTAGCTTGATGAATATTTTTTATGACACGGACGAGTTCTGAGAATGTCGTAATAACTGACGAATTTATTAGAGTCAATGAACTCATGTTTTGTTGGCATGTTTTTATTTCGATCTGCCGATTCGTCTTTTGCCGCATTGAACATTGAAAGTAAATGCAACGTTGGGCTATGCGGATGCGTTAAAAGTATTTTTACTGTGGGAGTCATTTCTTAATGTTTTGGTTTATTTTCCTAATCTAAGACTTTTTGTTAAACCCACAACCGCAGTTACAGTAATTCGTAGGCAAAACGGTTTTCATATTTCAAAATATCTGACGCGAAAGCTTAGGTATATTCTTGTCGCGCTAATAATTTATCAAACGAATACCGTTCGCGTTCGGAGCTCGCATTATCGGGATATTTTACATTCACGTAGCGGCTGGCAACTGGTCTCGTATACGTAGACGTAGCACAATGGCGGGCACAAGGCTGCATTTCAGAGAGTTACGGGGGCGGGGGTGCGGATGGCCGCCACTACCCGTCCTCGCCCGCCATTGTTACCCGCTAGTTTGCATAAAAATACAGAAACTTTCCATGTGTGTCACCATTCCGAATAAAATATTCTTTTCTTTCTTTATAGTCGTTGTCCCTGTGTAAGTGGTAAAAGTATTGTTTGCTGAGAAAACAATGAAAGTGCTTTGTAACCGTGTAAAAAGTCGGACGCCCTTGACGGCCGAATTTTTCGCTGCCTTGCAATTTGGCCACCACATCCAGTTCGATTTCGTCTTCGTTTCATAATTTATAAGTAATGCGGCAAAACAAAAACAACATATTCATCGTGTCCGTCTCGATGAGCAAATACCGCGGTTATTAGAATACGTTACAAGAAATAATCAATTTATTTCGTAACATAAACGACACCTGGACACATCATTAAGTTAACGCAAGCGAGTGAAGAAAAAATCTAAGCCACGACACTTGTGCCTAATGGAAACTTATTTTCAAAATACTAATATACTTCGTAAGGACCGGTATGAAATAAAGGCCACCTGTGCGATAAGAAAAAGTGTTCGATATTCGTTTACCTACATGGCCACTACCGCGAGACCATATTTCTGCTGGTACAGCTTTTTTTCATCCTCAGATGTAGGGTTGTGAGTTGTGACTACCTTATTTTTTTACATGATTTTGAGATAGCAAACGAGCATGCAGTCCACTTGATGGTAAGTGATCACTGCCGCCCACGGACATCTGTAGTCCTGAGACAAGATCGATGTTCTTTTTAGATCAACTACAAATGCTTTGCTATCCCTGAGGACTATGTTGGAACACCTCGGCTAAGTATGTCTCCCTGACCACACCTTCAAAAGCAGAACACAGCAACATCAACATTGCTGTTATAAGGCAGAAATAGGTGTAAACCGTAAAAGGTTCTGCCACCTTCAACAATCTTCTATATCAATGTTAATAATGTTAATCTTCTAAATGATCTAGCGATAATTGAATAGAACCATTGGATGGAATCAAGTCTCGTAGGAATAGCGCTATACTTGTTCTAAAGATTTAATTACTATCTCTCTTAAAGTATCTCTCTTAAAGCCTATTTACATACATTTTACGATGAGATGCTAAAATACACTCTACCGTACATTATTATATTATGCTCAAGCATATTTAACATTTATTGTGGATTATGCAAGTGTAATAAGTGAGTGAATAAATAACTGGGTGATGTAATTTGTATATAGTCTTACTAAAATGCACATATATAAACGTAATGTATCCAAATCAAACGAAAACCATCCACCCGAATCACCCACTAAATACATATTAATTTTCTACTGCAAACTTTTCTATAGCGACCAGCGATTATTTCTTAAGTGAAAATAAACTTTCTTTCACTGATGACTGACTCGTGGTGAAAAGGAGCTCTGTCGCCAGATATTATTTTCAAAGTACAAAACACTCGGTTACGGTTCTTTTATACGATCTGATAGTGCACCGATAGAATTGCTGCTTTGCAAAAACTTGAATCGCATTTCCGTTATATCTAATCGCTATATCTTTAGGTTAAAGAAAAAGGAACGACTGAACATGCTGTGAACTAATGTGACTTTCGCATTTGGTTTCTTTATTTAAAATCATTTCCAGTTACACTCGATCGAAAAGGGTTCTTGGAAATTAATGGGTTGCTACAATAGTAACTACAACCGGTTATGTGCCAGTGCGAGTACAACTAGAGCGAGTTGAACCTGTCGGCTGTAACTAAAATAGATTTCTTTTCTTATTAACCCGTATCACAGATTACTCTTTACAATAAAATTTAGTATAGCGTACGTTTGTTCTCTTTTTAAATAATTGAAGATACTGTGGAATTCGTAAGTAGTTGTTTAATTTTATACGCCCATGCAGTGTTGCGTTAATCATGTATTATGTTCATATTAATAAAATAGAACTTACGCGTTATCAGTCACGTCCGTTGATTCGTCGAGTTCTCCAATAGTATCCAATGAAGCACCAGAGCCATCTTCTCTGGGTTCTGCGGGGGGTGGAGGTGGGGGCGCAGTAGGTCGTGTGCATGTTGGAGATTCTGTGGTCTCCTTAAATTGACTCTTTGGCACGAAATCTATAAGCCGAGGCAATATTTCTGGCATTGATACTTCTTCATATTTATCGTCTATTTTGTTATTGTTATTCATCTCAGCCTCCGATCTTTGCAACCAAGTTTCAATGCAATTCTTCTTTGTTGGAGTGAGAAGAGGTTCAGCTGCTGGCGGTGCTAGAGCTTCTGGAATGGGAATGGGCCTGCGTTTCTTTTCGTTCATTATTCGTTCAGTTTTCGTATTCCTCGGCATAGGCTTCGGTTTATCAGATACTATTTCTTGTTTATTAATGACTTTACTAGCCATTGTTTGGCATGTATCATTCGTTTCAAGTTTCTGTGAGTTGTTTTGTGTGATAGTATGATTATTGTTTTTATCGTTTGATTGCACTTTCTTTGATTGTAAGATTGCGTCTTCTGAATGAGTATTTTGAATGACAGCATCATGATTTGCAAAACCATTTGTTGTAGAAGTTTTTTGTAACTTTTTACATTCGTTGTTTATATCCATTTGCCTTTCTAGAAACTTAGCGCTTGTTATGTCTTTCAAAATGTTGGTGTCGATATTTTCGATACAATTCAAGACTTTCTGTATGTCGATGGATTTTTGTGGCATAATCGGAGTAGAAGGAATACTGTTTTCCACAGAACTAGCCATTGATCCTAGCCTATCGACTACTGTCGATATAGAACTGCCTGTATCATCAGACTCCGCATCCCCAAATACGAGACAACGTTCCCATTCATTCGATAATAGATCGATATAAACTTCTGCCTCAGGAGGCATGTTTTTGCCATCTGACAATCTACGCACTAAACGTCTCACTTCTTCAGGAGAACCTTTCTTCAAATATGCAATACCTTCTTTGTTTTGACGATGAATGTGACTATCAAAAGAAGACTTTCTCGATAATTTGTTAATGGTAGGTATAATAGACTCTTTATCATTTTGTACAGATTTATGCCCGTCAATATAATTAAGTGCATTTTGTTCTCCAACGGTTTGAAGTGTAGGCTTGTCCTTAAAAGAATTCTTTTTTCCCAGTTTTCTCGGTGGAACCGGTGGGGGCAATGTTGTCGGTCTACTAATTTCCATGTTTTGTTTTGATACTGCGTCTGTTTCTGTGTTATCCATATTATTTTGGGTCACTTTGTCTTCTAATTCAAAATGCCGGACCAGAAGGGTCAATGTTTCGTCGGAATCCTTAAGTCGACGAACGCAATCTATTCGAGTTAATTCAGAAACGGAAACTCCATCAATCGCTAATATTTCATCGCCAGGTATTAGTTTGCCCCAGGGTGTAGCGGCTTTTGCTGCCGGACTGTCCTCAGCACATGATTGCACTAGCAGCCTCCTTACTTTCTCAGCAGCCGCTGAACCCCCTTCGAATTTCAATCCGAGACCAAGACGCGCACCTCGCGGTCTACATACCACAACCTCTGCGGCCCCGGTCGCTGCGCCTACCGTGAGTACTGTCACGAAAGCAGGATCCTTCACAGCAGGCTTGCCTTCGCCTACCGGTACTATCGTGATGAACTCTTCCGCGGCCACGCCTGTCTCCATGCCGCGTACCACGCACAGACGTGCAGGTTTTATTGCCGCTTTCGGGTTTCAATCTGTCAACAAAAATATTTATAAGCTTGCGTAACATAAATGCAATGGATAAAGTTGCGCACACGATGAATGGCACGCGAGTACTGCGAGACCTCTCTCTTTCACCGTTGTAGTTCAGTCAAACGCTTCAAGATGAGCGAAGCTCGGAAAAGTCGTATTCCGTTATACTATTTTATTTCATATTAAATATATTTCTTCTGTCAAAACTTATTTGGAATAAAATCCACTATAACTATACTATTTAGGTACCTACATGTGTTTCATTTTACCATTCAACATTTAATGATTTTAAAGAAGAAACCTGATAAAGCGTGAGAATCATGTACCGATTGCAGTCAAAACATTACACCCACGTGTATATTAGGTACACTAAGCAAGCAGCAGCCATTCAACTACCTACTTCCTACACAATCATTGAAACTTTCGACGATCAATATGAAAGTATAACGAGCGTGTTTGGGAGCGCGCCGGCCAAACAGTCGCATCATTGGAGCCGTCGAGATGTGGGTTAGTGGCACCATCGGGCCAAAACGTGGCGTCTCGTGTGCATTAGCATATCGCCCGGGGCTGCGGCCCGTTACTCCTGGGTCCAGACCCGTTCCGTGGGCCATGCGTTCTCACGGAACAGCAATTTCGCATAAACACGAATTCGACGGGTCAACAAACTAATGACAAATATTATGAAATTACAATAATTTATACGGAAATCCACTATCCACTACACGTAAACAAAATATCCATAATATATATTGGTACCATTTTATGTTACTTCCATTGGATTTTTTTACCTGTGGTAAATTATTAATATAGTGGAGGAACTAAGAATTTATTATTAAAAGTCCACTACGACGCGGAATATCTTTTAAACCGCCTCAATTTCTTACTGCAGTTTCACTGCATCCGTAGCAAAATTGCTTCATGCATAATACGACTTTTTAATGCACTTATATAAAGGTTATGCACTAATTACAATATACCTACCTACGTACGCGACGAGAAAAAGAATTTATAAATACAAAAACGCGCAACAAACATTGCAGCTCGTGAGTGACCCCGGCGTACTCGTATGAACATCTGACCGAAATAAGAACGAACGTAGAATCAGTGTTTTCGTTACACGTCTGTTGTTACGAGCAAACAAAGGAAAGAAACGTTGCCGTATTGTATATGGTATTGTTCAGCGATATCTTATAATTGAATCTTCACACCGTAACCCACAAAGAATGATGCGGAGGTCGTATTTATTGATTTCTGTTTTCCAATTGGAGAAGCATCGCAACATGTCATTATATGGTACGTAATTACTGCCTTACGTTACGATCGTTTACCTACCAAATGTTTTACAAACAGGAATTAAGTACAAATTAGCCGAAAATAATTGCATTACCAATATCATGCATTTAATTCAAACGCTCAACGTAATTCGCCTTAATTAAATTGAACACACACACACGATGAAATATTAAGTTTTAATAAGCAGAACTGTACATAACTGGAGAGGAAATGGGTCAAAGTTATGGAGGCATATTTTTACTGCAAAGCGCCTTGTTATTCTTGAAATAAATTGCTCACTCATAACGGTAGGCTAGTGTTTAATTTCACGGAATAAAATTTTATTAATTGGAAATTAATATTGTCTTTTATAACCTTAACATTGATTGACATTATTCCCACCCGTCTTGATTAACATTTAATTTTTAAGAGTAAGTAAACTTTAATTGAGTAGTTTATCAAAGATATTGTGAGAGTATTACTACCGTAATATAGTTTGATAACAAATAACATGACTTGAGAATTTGCATTCGACATGAAAACACAACTGTCTGTTTGGCGTCAGATATGTAGTAGAGGGGTGCTACACGAGAACAGTTATTGCTATCTGTTTTGATTCTCCACATTGTGTCAGAGTTCAACTTTGTGTAGACGAATAAGTACACACCTCCTTGATTTTCATGGATAAAATTATTTATCATTAAATGAGTAATATTATGGGAGCACTTGACTATGTTTTTTTTATTATTTTGTTTATTTCTTTGACATAAAGATCAGAGAGGCATATGAATAAGTAATAAATATGAAAATGAAATTATAGACGCCGTCGTTCGTCTACACTACTTGTAGTATGTGTTTTAGGTAGTAACTAATTTCCAATACGTGTATATTCTCTTAAGTATATATACATTATACAGACCTAGTACTGTTATTTTGGTATATTAAATAGAACACTGTCTATTTTAGGCTAAAGCACTCAACTTGAATAATATAAACTGCTGAAACAGGGAGAGAAAATTGACTCTGGTTCAAGCCCGAGCGAAATAAATTAAATCCCTAATGGATTTCTGTGTATGTAAGCTCCTAAAGTGAACAGTTTTAGTATAGCGTTTAGAGATGATCGTACTTTTTATAGAATTGAATATTACACAACATTGGACAATTTCAGCTTGTAGCCGTTACATAATAATCATACCTAATTGTTTTTGCGACTTATGCATACTATGTATAACAATGTATTTTTATTAAGATTAAATTTATTCTCACGTAATTGCAAATACGTAGCCGTAACAAACAGAGGTTCGCAAATACAACTGAGTTGTTACTTGTAAACTGAAAATTTACCTCAAAAAATTTAAAACGACATATTTTCTCTATAGTTTTTTTGCACAGAATACAGATTCATTTTAAATGCAGCTGTTTTGATTAAAAGATTTATTCAAAATTTATGACAGGGTTTAATTGGATCATCGATAGTATTCGACATCCTTTATTACGTTTAGTACGAGTTACGTAATCAAACATCATTTCCTTAAGTTTATGTCTTTGTATTTCTCATTTCGTTTCTGCCTGCTTACTTTCTTTTAAATTATTTGGAACGCAGACATTAGCTTCAAAATTATGCAATATACATAATTTACATTTTAAAATCCGCTTAGATTTACCAGTATCCTACCATTATAAGAGAGATGGCCTAACAGACGATTAAATCGATTGACGAGATCGTAATTGATTGACTTTTCAAGACGATTATTTGTCGAAGACTATATACGTAATACATATATTTCTCTAATCACTGAATATTTTTGATAAGGATAATTATACCTTTAATTATTAATCACTTAAAAGTTTTAACAAGGCTTAATTATACTTCACTATATTTACGCTTTTTACTCTAACTTCTACTAAAAACCCTTTTACTTTTACAAACTAAAACTGATAACTTTTCGGGACAATCGATTGATATTCCTTTCATTATTAGAACTTCTTGATCATCCATCCAGAGTTGTAGGTATTTCAATTCGATACTTCCATTGATCACTACTAATACCAATTTACTTTTTAATATCAAAAAGTACGTAAGAACAGTTCCGGGCTGTACTCTAGTAGTAAGATTCACCAAAAGGATAAAGATGCAACGAACGAGAAATTCTACTGTGGGTTTCAACGTATGAAGAGTACGTTTTATTTCACATTATATACTCGTATGTACTGATAAAACTAACATGTAATGCAGCTGTTTTCGTGTTGCGTACCGGCCGCTCGACCACAGCTAATTAGACCATCCTAGATACTCGTACTTTGCACAACAAAACAAATGCATACGTGGTATAGGCAAAGTAATTAATAACTGCGGTTTGGTATTGTTCTGATATTAAAAAACGCTAATTTTCGCTAGCGTTTTTTAATGTTAGCGGATAGAGGAAAATTTAACTGCGGATTGTTTTATGCAGTTAAGCCATTGTCCTCTATAGCTAATACAGTGCGTCTAAAAAGGCCACTTCGAGCAATTCCTCTGAATTTAATTCATTTCCTAAATTCCTAGCAGATCCTAAGTAGTTCCTCTAATTTTCGTAGAATGATCAAATAGTTTTAATTTTTGTGATCCATTTAACGAATCTACATAAAAAACTGTCACAACCATGAATTGCTCAAAACTTAATTATACACGAATAATATGATTCACGAATTAATTTTTAAGTGACTATTTAGCGCTTTGTGATGTGAATCATATTAAGATCCTATTATGATTCGTCTAAAGCGGCCTTTTTAGACCTGCATCTCTTTTATAGTAATAAAAGTGTGGTAATTTTTATTTGGGTTAAGGACGTCCGTGGAATTCGGGAATACACAGATACATTGTACAAGATCCGCTCGTTCAAAGCGAATGCTTTGTAATTATGGTATCTGTTGCAAACCGACATGCTAGCAATTTTTCGCTATCTTCTCCCTTTCTAACGAATTACAATATAAGAGACTTGGCGTAACACTTCGCAACAGTACCGGTTTTTCAATAAGGTTATTTATATAGTCAATGATTAAAGATTTTTTGCAAAAAATAATGTAACTATGAAGTTTTTGATCATAAATTATATTATTCAATCAGTAAAAAGTAATTCCTAAATTTAGCACTAATAGAAACAGAAATTAGATAAGCAAGGTAAAGAATGAGTTAAGCTCCGATTTTAGAAATGAAATGTGGATTCTACAAAGAACTGTAATAACTGAAGATATAACATCAACAAGATAGTGAATTCGTAGACGACTTTCCGGATGGAGACAAGCAGTTTAAAAAAACTCTTTCAATTGCTTTCAAAAGGCATGTGGATTAAAACATCGCAACATAGTACCTACTGTATTATAGGCAGACCTTGGAAGAAATATAAGTATTT
>DWTF01000866.1:0-10273 GCA_018250225.1 Udranomia kikkawai
AAGATTCCATATGATTTCAAACTAACCTAACCTAACCATTTTGCTTGTCGTTGAACCCAACTAACCGCCTAATTTTCACCACAAATATAGGCCAAGTAAAAATTATAGACAAATGGAAAAACAACGCACGAACTCATATAATTTCTTTCATGTTCAATTCGTTTTATTAAATAACGTTCTCTGAAAAATGTGTATACGCCGTTATATTACATTAATGTAACTGTAATAGGCAATTTAATTCGGATCGCCGACTAAACCAGCTACGAAATTCTATTTATTTTAAATCAACTTTTGTTCCAAAGGATTTATTTCATTCGGTCCCTCTATACTTTAAACGTATTGGAGTGCTCTCGTATACAGGTAATGCGATCTATTCGCTTTCCGCTAGAGTAACTTGCTTACTAGCATTACCTGTTCCTGCCAAATAGTTGTTCGATATCCAGAGCTGTACCACCAACACACGACATTCCATTTAACTAGTTATTGAGCCGGAGCACGTCCGACTGTTATTGAATACGAGTGGTTTTCATTCGTGGTGGATTAAACCTGCACTTATTTACATTAAATCGACTTAAGGGCTTAATTTCCATTTCGTGATTTACAATTTCTAATATCCTCTGTCCTCTTTTTTTACTACGTTCAAAGTCAAGTTACATTTCATATTATATGAGTAATTATTATAAAAATAACATTTTTTAACAATTTAATCTCTTTCTTCTGTTTGCAAAAGCCACGTAAAATGATATAAAATCGAAAATAGCTAGCGAAAACTCTATTAGAGGTGCATTTCCGTCATCACAACAATTTAGCTCAAAAGATTTAAACGCTGAACTGAATATTCAAGATAGATTGACACTGCACTAAAAGTTTTGACTAAAAGACTAACAAATACGTCGTGTGCCAGAAAAACCTCGGAAGGCAGCTTTACTTTAGCAAAAAAGTATTTTCTGTATAAAAAGGTGAATCACCGCTCGAACTTAAAAATACTTTTGTGGCGCTATTTCATTCAAACCTCATTTTTTAAATTTAACTCGTGGAACTTTTAGCAAATTCAATAAATCCGTTGTTCATGAGTTAGGTATATTTGGCACGTTTTCAACTTAGGTATAGTTAGCCGGAGTTATACGACCATATATCTTACAATATAAAGGTATTCCTACATGGGACGTAGATTACAATAACTACCAATCTTGAATGAATGACCTTAGCATGCCAGAAAATGTATTGTGTTCTACTGGGCAGACTCTCTCTTGGCTTGAAGAGATATAACTTTTTGATAATATTTTGAGTATACCGATACACTCAAGAAAACGGTTAAGTGTTTGTAAGCTGGTGAATAGGATTTCTGTCACAGTGATTAACTTATTTTTAGATAATATCAAACAAAGTAAAATTTATCCGACACGAATTTCAATTAAATTTGTACTGTGTGCCATTAGACCCCCGTCCCTATGTCTCTTATTTGTTTAATTTGTGACTATCCATCCCAGATATTCTCCATAATTACCACCAACAGGGTAAACAACTAAAACTTGAAACTAAGACAGAAACTTGTATGCAAGATGGGTTGCTTGAAAGTAGTTCGAGCGCTGACTTCTGTATTCACCACGCCCCACTAAGTAATATGTTGCTATTAGTATTTGTAATGTGCACGCGGTTAGTTCTTCGTGTAATGAATAGATAAAACTGCTGTAGCGTAGTTAGGAATTTTAATGGGATAAAGATAGATAGATATAGATTTATCAGATATAAAGTCAATATTAATTCAAATGGCCTCTGTCGCCCAAACTCTCCGAAAAGGACAGTCCTTGATATCGTAAATGCGTTTCTGTCTTTGGGGACGTCCCAAGAGCCAACTAAGTGAATCTACCTTGGCAGATCTTCAAATTGGATCTCTGATAGTACTTCAGGTAAAGTCGTCCTAGTAGGTACGTATTGTATAGCGGGAATTTAAAATCATATTTGTTTTATACTAGTTCGCAAATGGAACATGAATTTTATCAACTATTTTATATAAACAACCTATTATAGGACCAATGTTTTATTTCTCTCCAACATCCTTGAAACATAACCCATGGTGGAACACAACTACTAGAATAAGCAATAGTATTTTCTCAATGCCATTGTTAAATTCTCAACATAGAAGAATGCTCACTTAATATTTTAAGTGCAAAAATGTTTTTGTTACGCTTTCCAATACGAACTGCTCAATCATTTATTATAACATTTTGTTCACACATTGTCACAGGTACACAAAAGAAAACCACGTAACCAAATAATACCTAGAAAAAAACCCGAGAGACCGAAAAATTAAACGCGAGTGTAGTTGCAAGCAAACGCTAGTTACAATATAAATACGCCGTGCCTCATTCGAAACTTGTCTCCTAGCAGCACCGAAGCCCGCTACCAACCTGGTTTATTGCCTGTCTGGCGAAGTATACGCTAATAGTTCAACGAGGTCCTTAAAGGCGGGAGGCAAAAGTTACGTAGAACAAGTCGTGTCATTAATTTGTGAGCTCATAGTGAGAATAAGTTGGAAGTTTTCTATTTTGATTTTTTTTTAACAACTATAAAATTGTTTACCATTCTGAATAGAAAAAATATATGTGGAACAACTGTTACTATTGAACAAATATACCGTAAAAGTAGGTACCGATATGAATTCACAATCACACTCAATGAGACAAGCCGGCAATTTATACATGCACCTAATTCCATCACTACCAAAAACAAAACTAAAGTTTGTAGTATAAAGTTTAAACGTGGTATGTCCACCTAACGTCCGAATAGAACTTTAGTTATGATATAAAATAACAAGCTTGTTGCTTGTCTACATATAGTACTGGCTCTCGTGTTGTTAGACGATGTCAGTCGAGCGGGCCAAATACAATGCACGTCGGGCGTGTTCACTATGTCAGTCGGTGGTGCGAGTAAATGGGTACATGTGGCGAGGGGTACATTCCCAGTTACGTACAAAATGTTATTGTGGAATCGGGTCCCGGTATAACACAGCCTTAGTTTTGGATCATGATACGAGTCTTCTTCAGGCGTAGACGCTCTTTTGTGCAACTTGCGACAATCTTGCATGGATTGCATGCTGTTGTGGCGAGAAAACGATTATGAGCTTAGCGTATGAAGATAGCGAACTACTATTACCTAAAATTCGACATGTTCAAACATTATTATTTGATGTAAAGTCCCGCTCAACAACACTGAATTCCAGCTACGTATTTAGCATAGCGTTTAAGGAAGGAGGCAAAAGCTACACCGAACAAGATTTGTGAACGCAACTTACAAATAAAGGACTGTTCGGAGCACAAACAAAAGAGATTTTCAGTAGCATACAAAATTGGATTGTCGAATTGGGCTCCGGTGTAACAGTGCCGTGGAGTTTTGAATGAAAACTCTTCCTGCGGAGGAGACGTAGCGATAGTTCGCGGTTAGTTCCGCTGTGAGCTGCCTCTGACGCTAAGTAGTTAATTGTGTCACCGTCCTCGCTACCACGGCCAAACTTAAATTATATTCTGCTCACAAAATATTTGCTTCAAGTAACCCTGCGGTTCGAGATAACATGAAACAGAAGAATCGTGGTAAAGTTTATAATAAGTGTGTAATAATATGAGTATTGCAGTCAAGCCACCATTCATACCCTATTCATATAACACTTGAAGCGAAACAATCAAATCTAGCACAATAGTGTTATTATACACGTTGGATCGTGTTACATTTATGATAAGTAGGTAACGATAGCTCTAAAACATTGAAATGACGTTGTACTTTTTGATTGTACCAATTGAAATTAATTTCAATAAACAACAAGCTTTTGATTGCACTACTTGTTACAATCAACAAGGTAGGCTTGTACAATGAACTTAACAGCGCTGGCTGTTCAAATATTTACTATTATCTCACGCACAACATCGGTATCCACTTCCATAACCAGTGCTCTGTTTGCCTAATTAAATGTAATAGTAGTGAAGTGGAAATTAGATACGCCGCCCCAGGTAATACGAATGTAAATGTGTAATTACGTAAACATTTCGTGAATGAGAACGAATAAGTAAGAAGCGTCTGATGGGACGCGAAGCTAAGTGATACACATTCTTGAAGCCACACTCATTAGACAAGATCAAACGGTAATACTCTCGCCGAACACTCCAACATTAATTTCGCTCGTAAAAGCTCCAATAAATTATGTTAACTTTCTCTTGGAGATGATTAAGCTCCGTAAATTAGTAGCGAGACAATGAGACAAAGTTGCAAACAAAATAACGTGTGAGTATTTAGAGCGAAAACGAAACTCTTGATTGACGCACGCGGCGTGGAATCAATACGTAATCTATCCTGTCTCATTATGTGTCGTTGTATTTGTCATCAATTCCGTATTATATAGAACACACGAGCGCAGAATAATAGCAATCTTGTTAACCCCTCCAGCTGAGCTCAAAGGCCTTGTGTCAGCGATTGACGTAGCCAAATGGATGAGATTCGACCCAGGATCTCTTGCGTGTCAATAGTTTAACTATTAGGTCACCTAGTTTGCCTTTTTATATTTGAAATTATATTTATATTTGATTATATTTTAGCCCGAGTGTCAATATACAGCTATATTGATGTGTTGGATAAGGAAATTAAACCTGAAAACAGATTAATGTTCACTAGACGGTTCACTGGATACAAAATATCTGAAGGATGTTCTTGTTGACTGTTTACCCAAAAATATTTGGAGTGCTTGTGAAAATTTAAATTAAAGTCTTAATGAAACGAGCGAAAGTTGAGACCCCGAGCTTGTTCCTAATTTAATGTTAAAATTGTACAAGTCGCTGGGGAATAAATCTGGGACGGAACATTTGGCGATAATTTAATATGTGAGAATAAAAGGGCACGACAGGCCGCGAACACAGCGGATATTGCGAGCCACGTGCCTCCGCTGTTGCCTAACGAGACACTTATGAAAATATAAAATTACGTGTCCTTTATAACGCGTTCCGAAATTCCCCCTTAACCCGAGCACATAATATCGTATCGCGCGGGACAATTCACGATGTGTTTTCGCTTTTCATCGCCGGCTTATGCTGTAAGCAACGTTAGCGTTGGTACAAAAGCTACCTAACTTATAAACTGGCGTTTCAAGAGTTTAGAAAATATTACTTTTCCAACGCAGCACGAACTTGTGAAGTATTACTCGAAAGGAAAGAGTTAACGATGGCTGTTGTACTTGTTGTTATAAAGCCACGCGAAGTAACAGCGCTTTACCTGCCCAAGTAAATCTTGTACAAGTAGGTATGTTAGGAACCTAGATTGTAGTTTAATGATAAGCACAGTATAGTAGTAACTAGCTACGTTTGCTGAAAGTCGTTGAAAAATGTAAATGTTTCGTAAAACGTATCTAATATTCGGCATCAAACAGTACAGTAATGTCTTCCATGGTGATGGTGAATGATTGCAAATTTCGGTTCTTCAAATATCAGATGAAATTGCCCTTCTTCTCATGTTACTGTTTAGTATAATTTATATAATGACTTTGGGCGGTTTGCACACATTTTATCTAATGCCTTAATAATAAAAAAGCTTACATAAAATATAAACCCTGTGACACAAAAGTAATTATCATTTTAATTTACGGTAAAGTTTCAGTACCATTATTTGTCTTGTAATTTCATTCTTTATTTTAAAATTATTTCTGTTTTTAATAAGTTTCAAATATGATTTCGTGCTGAAACTTATTTATACATCTCTTAACTCCTCCCAAAGGTTGTCTAGAAGACTTCACATGTTCTATGAATTTTAATAACATATTTAAAATGAAATAATCTATGAACAGAAAATTTGCATATAAGTCAGATCAAATGTCTGTTTCTAATTAACTTTGAACAGGAAGTGATGAGGCGTAACAAAGTCCCAAGTTTTGATCGTGGATACTTATTGTTATGAATATACGACTAAGATGTCAATTGATACTCGGGAGCCGATGTCGCTAGGTCGCAATCTAGTCTTCGTAATATTAATAAAGTTTGCAACTAACTCCCACTGGTTTCATTTGCGGTACGTTAGTATGATATTAAACAATATACTTTCGAAAATTATTAGCGCACGTTAAACTATATGTACAAGTAGTTCACATTGAAAAAAATAAATTTTACAAGCAATTTCAGTTTTAATATTAACATTTTCAGCGGACTCGTTTAATAAATGACGGGTCATTTATACGTAGAAATAATTTCATCATACGGTGATTGTACAATTGTACATCGGATATGAAATTCAAATACGAGTTTGTTATAACTGTTCACTGCAGAACACAATGAGTGTAATTAACAGTAATTTTTACTTAATTGTAATTTGAGCTTAATAAGGGCATGATAAATCATATATATCATCTTTCGTATCACTTCATAATTTTTAAATATAGTGAAGTTATGGGATTAAATTAGAATTGAGAATTAGACTAGCTCGTTTTAAGTAACATTTACCTACAAACAGTAATAATATAATCTGTAAATTAAAGCCCTTTTTCTGTATAATTTTCATCTCACTTTGATGTTGGCACCTGAAACTTTTATCGTACAAAAAAACGTAATTATTCATCCAGACCCCATTCCGTCCACTTTTCGCTACTTTTAATCATTTTATCTTCATTCGACTTAAGCAATCATTATATTATTATTATTTAGAAAGTAATTTCAAACTTCAAATGACAATACCATGTCTCAAAGGAGTTATTAAGCTTAAACCAACTGTTACAAATGACTTAATTCAATTAAGTAATTGCTAAGTAAACGTTGCGTAAGGTATTACGTACGTATAGTACTCGTATATGCGATAAATAGACATTTGTGTCGAATGAAACCATGTGTTTTGAGGCAATTAATTGCGTAGTAATCCGTATCAAGCGCTCGTTATTAGGGCTGGGAAGAAAGAAACCAAAAAACGGCAACAAATTTGATTTATACTATTTTTATCTTCGGCAAAAATACCATGTTTCATCATATTATATCACATATTTCAGCTTTTTACTAAAACCTTGAAGAATCTTGAAGAAATTTTATATGATTAATCGACACGATCTATTATAAAATGTACATATTCGTAATCTGTAATGTAACTCGTAGAGCTAAAGCAGATATTTTCCCGACTAACATACCTTCCCGAGCTCACACGAATAAAATCCGCCGGTAGAACTATTCAAGTTTGAACAGTAGGTAAAACAGTTTTTAAATGAAAAACGATATTCGCTGAGCAAAACATGTCCCATATCGAGCGCTCCGCCGTCTCGACTTGGCTTGACAAAATGGATGCCTCTGTTTGAGCACGACAATACCTTACCGAGCAAGTCGCAACGGTTGCGCTGAAGAATAGCAAAGTAAAATTACAGAAGCGGCAATAGCCCAATGGTAGTGTGTCCGTCGAAAGGTCGTGGGTTCGATGCTCACTCCCCCATTGCACTATTGACGTGAACCAACTCCTAACACAAGCCTTTGAGCTTAGCTGGAGGGGTTAACAGAATTATTAGTTTGTATTTACATACTAGTAGTTTTTTTATAAAAAAAAAAAATGATTTATTTGCTTTGGTAAAAAAAAAACATTTATTTGGTATGGTGAAAATCATTTATTTGGTATAATAGTTTCTATTACTATCTTAATGTATTTCTAAGATGTTATTATATAAAATATGGACACTCTGCATTTCTTCTCTGTAAAAAACTTTGCCTGTGCAAAATTTCATACTCCTCCGTTGTGTAATTGTCGTAAAAATCGTTGCTGAAGTTGGACTTTTACGTATTTATATATATACATAGATTAAATTTTGTTTTTGTATTATAGTGGGGAGACAGCAAATTGTTGGTGAGTTCACTGGAGAGTGTGGAGGAGTTTCTGGTGGGAGCCCACAGCGCCCCACACAGCTCCGAGATAGAGCTACAAGTGCCCACAGGTAATATATAATGAAATTTTAAATAAAATGCGTACAAAACAATTTGGTCGCTCTATATTTACTCAACTGAATCATTAGATTCGCCCTGACACCCTAAAATCTGTGGCGTATCATTCAAATGTGTGGTGAACAAAGCCAAATATTTATTACATTTATATTGTTAATTGATCAATTTTTATCCGTAGTCGCAAGATTTTTACCAACATACATTTTTACATATATGAACGTGTATTCTAGAAATACGAATAAAAAATAACTAAATTATTCTACATATTTTTTCCTTTTTTTGACTTTTGTTAATCCATAAGAGCATGATTTTTCCATAATTATTTAATGAGCAACAATGTGCTTTAGATCATCATTTTTTTTTTGTTAATAGTAGTAAACGTTTAATTAAATCAGGAATACTTCTGACTAGTTTTTGATCCAACGAATTTTTATCGTCTGAGTCATAGCAAGTTAGGCGATTGATAATAAAATATAAAAAATAAACGGTTGATGAAGTCATCAAATCAGTGTAAAGTATCAAACTTAATGTTAGTATAAATGATATTAAGATTTTTCCTAATTTGTCCTAAACTGTCTGACACTAAAGGTCAACTAAATTACTAATTAGATAACATGCAAAAAATAGAATTATTTTACACCGAGAAATTACATCGGAATGCAAAGTATTTTTTTTACCTCGTTTTGTTTTAACATTGAGGTAAAAACGAGCATGCACGCCGTCTATGGCAGGATAATTTTTTTTTCTAAGGACGACCACAGACCACAGAAGTGTGCTATCCCTGAGGACTAAGTTGTAACGTCTCACGCTTAAAACAAAATGTAATTAGGTCATGCAATAATACGCAAGTGTTTTTAAATTATACAAATATGAAACGAAAATGTAGAGTTTGCAAACAAATCAATGTAGTTTATTATTATGTTTATTGAGCACACAATCAATGTAGTTTTAAATTATTATCCACTATTGTAATTATGGAAGGAAATATGATGATTAAAGTAAATTAAACACAATAATGCTTATAAAGTAACGTTATTGAGGCTAAGCGCGAGAAAATGTATCAACATGCAGAAAACAAGCTAAGAACTATGAAATAAAGTACGCAATCCAAAAAATGGGGCCTTTCCTAAAAATCCTAATTGAAAACATTATAACAGCAGTGTTCGTGCTGCTGTGTTCTTGTTGTGCTCAGAGAGACATAATTAACCGAGGCGTTCTAACTTAGTCCTCAGGGGTAAAAACGCATTTGTAGTTGACCTAAGAAGGAACTTCAATCCTGTCTTAAGTTGATTACAAATGTCCTTGGGCAGCAGTGTCCACTTACCATCAAGTGGACTGCATGCTCGTTTGCTACCTTAAAATCATAAAAAAATGCACGAGTTTCCAATTCTAAATCCATAAGCAAATAGACAGAATGATACACGCAATTAGTAGAATTAAGTAACATTAAAAACAATGAACAAACTGAATGCAAATGGCATTACTACTCTCTTTATACCTTAAAAGTCAACTAATCCGTTACTTGAAATCACTAGAAAGGATGTTAAAATTCAATTGTGCAGAATTAACTTGAAGTAGGCAGATACGGGTAATCCTATCGACCGTTAATACTAACGGTGTCTGTGAGTAACGACTGCCCACACAGAATTTATATTACTAAACCGTCGAAAACCCTATTTCCTTTACAATATTTATCGTTCAGTAGACCGGTAATTTGTTCTTGTTTTTGAACTAATTAGTTTATTGGTCGCAAGCACATTTTGACAATGAGCCAACATTGTGTATGGTATAGTTTATTGTTGGTTAACTATGAGAAAGTTGGACAATGAGATAATACCTAAAAGACAATACGCTAAGACCTAAGGATAAAGTTTCATTGTTTTTGAAGAGTAAAATAGTTAAAAATGAATAGGAATCGTTTTTAGGGAAACATTTTTTCCTTCTTGAGAAACGCATGATTCACTTACACGTAGGTGATTTCACAAGACTTGCTGGGTAAACGTGCACAATCCAATTTTTATTATAAATATGAATGTGAGTTTGTATGTTTAGATTTCACGCTTTCATTACTCAACCGATTATCATGGAATTTTGTAGAATAATTGTCTTAGTTACAAAAAAGGATATAACACACTGGGGGAAAATACTGTTCCCGAGGAAGCTACAGGAAAATGACAGTAAAAGTATTAGCTCATTTCCGCAATTTGACCGTGTTTATATTAAATACTAGCTGTGCCCACGACTTCGTGCGCGTAGATTTCCATTTCTATAAAACCGTCGGTCGCGTTTAACAGACGAGTGTCCAGCTTAAGCTGAACCCTATGTAATATGAT
>DWTF01000867.1:0-10268 GCA_018250225.1 Udranomia kikkawai
GAGTAGGTATTTATCGCGCAAAGCGGCCTAAGCTGAGCTACTTGTTATACTTTTTACTATGATACTACCAAAGTAGTAGTACCTACTTTTTAATTTAGTATGCCATAAGTGTAAGTTTTACATCAACATAAAGTATGCAATGTTTTTAAAAAATATTTTACCAGTACGGTTATAATATCCTTAATAACATTGAGAAATACATAAAGTTTGAATGTTAAGTACGCAAATAAACTATAGTTGTTTTCCTTTCCGCAAGATCAACAGTTATAATCCTTGAGTCTCTGGGGGCAATTAAGTTTCATTTAGTGGTCAAGAAAAGGGATCGAGCAAAATAATTATTTGGCATCCTAAGAAAACACAATAAATCTACTTTTCCTGCACTCTTTTTTTATTCACGTATAGTTTTAAGGCCAGTACATAAAATAAATGAGAAAATAACATATCTAAATAGTGGAACTATTGTTAATATTATAATTCGTTTGTGCTTCAATATGAGAGCGTTTTTTCAATGAAATTAAAAGTTTTAAAAACTATAAACTCAGAAATTGACAGAATATGTTAAAACTAGCCAAAACTAGATATGTTCACTAGTCCAAGGTTCCATTAGCCACCTTCCAATTCCATCGTCAGAATAGCTCAATGATGCCATAATATTGCATTGTCATCGGTTCGTGATAAGTTTGCAAAGTTTCAAATTAATCCAACATCTTGAAGGAGGTCAAAATTGCTCTTACTCTTAGTCCGAGGAGGATTACAAACTCACAAATTCACAAACATACAAGTGAAGCTATTAAGCGTGTTAAAGAAAGTAATTTTAGGAAATAATTGGCTTGTATTTATTTAAGAAATCAATGCTCAATGCCTTAACAGGTATTTAAATTGATCTAACTTCAATTTCTGCAATAATGCATTTTATTTGAAAATAAATAGATTTATTGTATAATAGAGATCAATTTTGTACACAGATGGCAGCACCGCATACGTCAATCACACAGAATTTGGCGGCAATCGGTTATTTGTATCAATATCAATTGTCCGAACATTTTACATTATAGTTTACAATGCATTCCGAACTTATTTCACCCAAAAATGAGCTTTATTCTTTGGCCAATTCGACTAAAAACACTGTAAAAGTAAGTTGGCGGTCTCGGAATATTGAATGTTTAGGGGCAAATGTGTGAAAAGTGGTGCCGATCTATTACAAATAATCGGATTACTGGGACGTGCAGATTCAATGGGATTTGAGCATAGTCGCATAAATGACAAGTAACGCTTGCAATTCTATAAAGGTGCAGTAAATTATATGCTGCATTCAAGGTGCCATTTAGTTAGGCACAGTGTTGACTTTTATTTAGTATAGTGTGTATGGTAGGAAGGAAATATTAAGATTATAGCAATAAATATTTTTTTTGTTTTTTAATCGAAATCTTGGTGATCAGACAATTTTAATGTGCGAAGGTTTGTAGTCTAATCAACTAACATATAATAATAGTTTCCAACAATAACACAGGGTAGATCTGCGATGAACGTTTGATGTTCGATACTTCTATAAGTTTTTTCTTAACACTTGTACGACCATTGCTCACTCTTAGGTATATAAAAATATTTGCCTAAATATTAAAAAGATTAAATAGACTTTAGAAATATAAACCACCTGCGGTGACAGTAGACTTGACTTTTTATGTAACAAAATAGGATTTCTTGAAGAATAAGATCCGTTAATTACTATTTTCTCTTATTTTATCCCTGTACGGAATATTATTCCCTCTCGCAAACCAACAGTTAAATGACGCAGCTCATTCACAGTCATTGTCACGAATCAATTACCGCCAATAATAACGTTAGTTATCGAGAATCAACATCTAATAGCTGGAGGTAATAAGCGTGAACGTTGAAGTTTTTGCTACAATTTGTCGGCGCACATCTGCCGCGGGTTTGAATCCCGGTGATGACGGTTAAGTAGTGTAATGGTTCGTGTGATTGAACATCTGGGGAATCACAAGTTGCGACTGATATGATTCGGTTGGCAAAGTATTTTTTCTCAGGAAAATCAGTGCTTTCATTGGGAAAACGTAGCTTTAAATTTCTCCAAAAAAAAGATTTAAACATTTTTGAATTATAATCGTAACGGGTAGATTTCAAAGCTTCTTAGTGTCTTAAAGCAAGTTTATAAAAATAGTCGTCAACAAATAGCATTGCTTTAAAAATATATAGCAGGCAAAGGTTGCAAGCAAAGCACTTGGCCGAGCTACTGGCATCAAACGTTATTATAAGCCGCGCTGATCTGCTTATCAACGTAAATTATGTCCAGATTATGGCAATAAAAACTTATTAAATAAATATATTTGTTTACGCGGCCCGCGGCGCGCTGTATGCACTGCGTTGCGGACGGTTTATATGTACAATGTACACGTACACATTTTTTAAACTTTTTATCTTTAACCACGATAAACATAGGTTGCACCTCACCTACTATCACGTGATCTAGCAGTCAAACGCGAGCTTACAATAGCATAAAAAACACCAAAGGAAACTATCGTTTGGTGCTTTTATACGTCCCACAATCACTGTGAAAAATGGCCCCTGTATTTAACTGTAAAAAAATCACATTCACAACCCTACCCCATACAACTAAAATTAAAACAGGCCTATCAAATAATTTCGCAGGATACCAAACAGCATACAAAGACAAGTACCAACATACAGAACGAATAGATAAATTAAACTCATCATTCAAGTGACATATGAAGCTAGTAGAACCTTTTACGGTTTGACTTCGGAGGCATCGCCGCCTATTTCTGCCTAATAACAGCAGTGTTGCAGAGACATTCCTAACCGAGGCGTTCCAACTCAGTCCTCAGGGGTAGCAACGCATTTGTATTTATCCTTAAAAATAATTTTGATCCTGTCTTAGGTTGACTACAGATGTGCATGGGCGGCAGTGACTACTTATCATCAGGTGGACTGCATGATCGCTTGCTACCTCAAAATCATAAAAAAAATCCGCCTCACTGAGACTGTAGGACCTGAATTGAACTCGGAAGCCTTGGAAAGGAACAGATCAGTCCGGTATGATGAGTGCGTCATATGGATCGACAAAATTACGTGTAGGCAATGCTATCGTCATGTGAACGGGCGCGTACATTAAGCACAGTTGAGAATATCATTGGCGGCCGCGTCTTATTATTAACTTATTTTTACCTCACTGTATCACCGGCTTATTGCGATAAAAATATTCCCTTCATAACTATTTGCCGTCAATGGCCTACAGTTCTATTTCTACTCATTTAAACTGTTTATGATTAAGAAGCTTCGTTTGCAACTAACATTTTTATGCTTGCTATATTATTGTTTACTTTCTATGCAAATTCGTTTTACTTTAAATCATTTTATAATTTACTATGATCAATCCCCACACCACGGCCACACCTATTTCTGCCTAATAACAGCAGTGTTCGTGCTGCTGTGTTCTGGTTCGAAGGGTGTGGTGTTTCTACCATTATTTCTAACGAAATTACTTGCTTCTCTTGCGAATTTAAGTTCACGAATGGAATAAATTTTTAAACGTTTTATCGGGACTAATAAAATATATACCGAAGGCTTGAGGTGGGCAAAAACCGTTGCTGTATGGAATACACATATTGCAAACATTCCTAAGGAAGATCTTAATACTCGTACGTTGGAAAGAAGACATTAAGAAATACAAATATAGCTCAACAAAAAGAAAAATGGCAATCCTTGTACGAGGCCTTCACCTGAAAGGGAGAAAAAATTAAGTTTTACAGTTAATTATAAATCAATTATTGCTAAATTAATTTGTTGAAACTCATAACTCTGTAATATCAGGAAATATAAGAATTTTTATTTCATTTATTTTGGAAGGCTATGATATACCTACCAATTTAGCTTTAATACTTAGGTATGTACTATACTGAACTCTACCTGCTCTTGCTAAAAAACAATAATACGAAAGTCACCCATCTGTGTATAGTTTCTGCCTTGTGGACTAGTTTTTATTCTTAGATAAACAAATAAGACTTCACACAACACGTAATTAGGCAACCGTATGTGATTGGTGACAACTGAACTTCCTCCAAATCGAGCCGCTTATCCTATCAAAACAGTTGTTCATTGACAGATAAAATTTTGACAGAATATAGAGAGTGAGGCGTAAAGTTTATAAAAACTTACACAGTATTACTTCTTACACGGCAAAAATCCTCTATGGATAGAATGGAGATCAGATTCTTTATATAATGACTCTGCAATATTGTCGCGGTAAATAGGTAAATCGTATACAGTATCGTATCGTATACGATTAACGTAACGATACGTGGTCGAGATATAGATAAGAAGACACCGAAATAATTTATTACATAAGGTGGAGCATTCGACGTCGCCATTATATCCATATAGCATATTTTTCACATTTTGCTGCATATCATCCTAATGTGACATCTAATCACACTGATCCTCAAATCCGAACAGGGATATAATCTAAAAGATAGGATCCAACAGATTACTATCAAAACCATTGTGTACAATCATTCGGCATATAATTTCACCTTTACAACCAAAATTGGATCTGTCGCGTTAGAGAACATTAATCCCAAAATTCAATAACAAACACGAATTTGGGACAAATCGCATGAAAACAACAAAGGTGTCGCATAATAGGGTATCGATTTTGAAGGATTTCTCCAAAAACTGTATATTTCCTCTAAACAACAATGGAGTAAGGAACAATGTCACAAAGCGACGAACCGGAAATTTGCCGTGCAATAAAAGTCAATTTTTTGCGTCTGCCCACCTCTCCGTGAATGAGTGTAGAGTCTATTCAAAACGGTTACTACTTTAAATGGTCGCGTATTTTTTCAAGACGTAGTAAATAGTAAATCTAGTTAAGAGGCGGTCGTCTTTTGTTGAGTTTTCACGTACTCGATGGAGCATAATAATATGCTGTCGGATATTCTATGTAGATTCTGAACTGCTACGAAAGTAGGTGAAAAGCAACGTTAGGTAAATTATGTCACTTATTTCGCCTTATCATAACACTGCGAGGCTTACCATAATGCAAATTAAGTAATAGTAGGTATGTAAAATTAAACTACTACTAATTTCATTCACTGATTGCTATCCGTGGTCCCACAGGTTCAGAAATTTGCCCCTTAATGTAAATAACCAGTCCAACACTTCTTTTATAAATTACTAAATACCTTAAAACATACTAATTATATTAATCGTGTTCGACTTAACGTTAATCTCTGACTAATGATCCAAAAGCGTTGCTTCAACTTTTTCATCCCTTAATTATCCAACGTCATCAGGTATCATTAACTAAATTGGATATATTTCGAGGGTTGGACAAAAAAAGAATACAAAAACCACCGTCGCAGACAGCGTGGCACCGCTCACAATGTGCCGTCGTCCTTACGTATCGTTTACACATCCTTATAATAATAAAATCACATTTTACAACCATGAAACGAATCATCAAACCAATTTCGACTTAGTTTCAATGCAATAGAGCGCACGGATTTCAGACTGATCGGTAAACTTCCTTCGGCGAGGTTACTCCAAATTTGTCACTAAATCTTCATGCTACGCGAATTTTAACCTAATGTGCTTGATAATAAAAGTGACACATGATTTTGTAAAGGTGTCAGGTCAGGATATCCATTTGCTGTCAAAGCGAGGAATGTCATTCATAGGTAATGGATAGTTGTAGGAAGGAAGTTGCAGGTAGAGATGCAGTGAATGAGCGCACGTACAGGGCGACTCCATAGTAATGCTATTATTATTTTACTATTAAAACTTGTTAAAGTAAAAAAATGATTTCTTTGAATTATTAGTTCTAGAAACAAGCCAGGAGGTACTATTTCCAATTTGTGGTTTGGTTGGAGGCGTTTAGGTATAGTGAAAAGCATTGGGCTCAAAAGGCTCGGTTGTATGGAAAAGTTGGATGGCTGAGAACGCTATTGATATAATCAGTCCTTATTGTGATCCATCGATTATTTAACCAGCCATTTTTTAACATAATAGGATTTTCAACTACGAGTACAAGTTTGTTTGTAACTGTTGCTTGTGACTTGTAAATCGTAGTAGGTATGCTAGGAAAAAATCTTAGCAAAGTTCTTATAAAATAGATTCGATTCGGAAAACAAAAAAAATACAGCTAAAACAAATGTCACCCTGTATAGCAAAGGAATAGAACCAAAATTACCCAAGTCTGAAATTCCTCTTTCTTACAACAACAATCTCAGGTTTCCCATCTAGAAAGAGAGGGCGACCAGTCAGAGTGGGACAGAAAACCTTTATACAGAGCAGCGACTGCTAATGATGCCCTGGTCATTTATAATTATTTTTATAATGCATAGTGATGTGTTGTAATAAAATTTAAAACATAAATATCGACGAAATGGTAAATTTACTTAGTTGAAGCAAGGAGTAGTATAATCTTTCGACTACATGACGACTATTTTTTCTATTTCGACTATATGACTAAGTACTAGTTTCTGAATTGTACGTAATTTACGAGCTCCATAAACACCGTATGACCTTTAAAACTACGTATCGATAGTGTCGTTGTTCCACATCCTAATCCTGCGGCCGACGCGGCGGGAAAATGGCGGAAATTGAAAATAAACATTTCATCTGCGCCCTGGCACGCACTGCCCAAATTGACAATACAACCAATTTGCCGCCGCGCACCGACCACCTTTGTATGGGAATTGAAAAATAATATTACTTTTTTTATACTTCTACCATGCGCACGTGTGCAATCTCGAAAATAAACTATGATTCCTAAACTTTTATTATTTCGTCGTCGGATCGGATGTAGAGTGTTTTATAATTGAATTCTTAGCGTGGATCGAATTGAGCGGGCCAGGCGACTCATTAAACGCGCTCGGTGTTATCAGTGACAGGAAACTGGCCGATAGACCGACGTTGGTGCGTTCATTCATTCAGTTTTTACAAAGAGACCGTTTTGTAAACACGTGTTTCGGTGTTCGTTCCATGTATGCGATCGGAAATCCGCGACGTTCGAACGTTTTAATTAAACCAGCTTATAAAAGATCGGTGTATTAAATACAGTGCTTGCTCAATGCTTGTGGTTAAACCTGATATATTGTTGCTATATTGTTGGATACTTTTGTGAGTTGGTGAGTTTTAAGTTTTTAAAGTTACTTATTTATAATGTTTTTTTTTAATTACTTTGTTGTTTTTTTTTAATATATAATTTGCGGTCATGATGAATAATCAATAACATTTTAAGCTTTAAGCTCGAACGTGAAAGCTCAATAAGTGTTCGGTGGGTAATGATTGACATAATAATGTCGTTACTACATATAATGATAACATCTTGTTTGCACCTTAATAATATTATGCGATAAACTTGAGTCTTGAATCTCTAGGTACACTGAGTATATAAGATCAAGGTATAAACACTTGGTGGTTCAATTTCGGAACCACCACCGCCACACCTATTTGTGCCTTATAATAGCGGTGTTCTTACTGTTGTGTTCTGGTTTGAAGGGTGTGGTCAGGAAAACGCTCTAATCGAGGCGTTCCAACATAGTTTTCTAAGGTTGTAACGCATCAGTGGTCGTCCTACGAAAGAACTTCAATCCTGTTTTAGGGTGTTCACAGGTGTCCATCCATGGTACCTTTTACCATCAGCTGGAGTAGTATGCACTCCTTCACATTCCACACTCACACTCCTTCCATGCACGTTTGCTACTTCAATCACATCTAATATCACATTCTAAGCTATATTGCTTCTTAAAATAGTGTTTTTATGGGATTAACCAAATAAAACAACGTCGGATGCTTACAGGAGTTTGATATGTATTTGAACAATTTCATTTGGTCCTCTGGGTTTTGAGTACCCTGGCAAATAACGGTCATTATAAGAGTCTGGTAAACTGGTATATTCAATGCCCATATTGTCAACTAGTATCTGATAGTCTAAAGTGGCAGCATGGGACATAGGGGATGGGACGTGGGTCATATCGGCTTCAATACGTAGTAAATCGAAGTTACCATAGTATTATCGCTCGCAATGTAGTGAGACTTACTCTATCTTACCACTATTAGGGTAAGAAGACCTCGAAAATAATTCGAAAAAATCATTATACATCTCATTGAGAATCTTATAAGGGTCTCTGGTTCAAGGTGCATAAAAATTGCCAGCCTGCAATTTTAGCAGAGTAGAGACCCTTATAAGATTCTCAAAAAAAAAAAAAGATTTCCTAACGACATTTTCCCTTGCCCCTATTTACTTAACGTTTTACTTATTTATCGTACGTAAAGGCTGTAAAATAAACGAAGACGTCTTATGTCTGCACTGAGAGGTTTAAAATAAATCCTTGCTAAATCCACCCAACAATAACCGCTATTTGACGGTATGCAACATTATACTTACTCACCCTTATAAGCTACTTACAGCTTAAGTAATGCAATTTGTAGTTTCTGTGAGAATTCTATGTAGGTAATATGTTCCCGCCACTAAATACTATTTAATAACTATTTAGTGCGTTATTTACCGCGTACGTGGTGCGTTCCGGTTTGAGTAATACTGGTGTAATTACAGGTCACTATCCCGTCAAGTTTCTTGTAGTAATACTAGGCATATTTTTTGTTTATCTTTGTTTATGGTTGTTTTTGTTTTTTTGTTTGTTTGGGAGACATACTTAACCGAGGCGTTCCAACTTAGTCCTCAGGGGTAGCAAGCATTTATAGTTAACCTAAGAGAGAACTTCAATCCTGTTTTAGGTTGACAACAGATGCCTATGGGCGGCAGTGATCACTTACCACCCAATATAATCCACCAAGGTGGGCTGCATGCTCGTTTGCTACTTCAAAATTATAAAAAAAAATTACACTCTGGATTGTATTATAATGATTTGTACTGAACCTGGTAAAGTATGATTTAAGCCCTAGTTTTTGGCAGAGACCCGAACTAACACCCTATAAAGGACATTAATTGCCTGAATTTGATACATGTTATCAAATCTTATTTTCTTAATGAAACCGAACTAAATTCAACCAAAACGTAAAATACTTGTTACCAACAGATATTATTCTGGTTTCCTTGGTTCAGCTGAAAGCCAGATTTAACCAAAACAAACTGTTGGTAAGGCCCGGTTCATATGTCCTTACTAGCAAAGGATTTGTACTAACGGCAATGATATATATTTCCGATCGTAATCTAAACTGGGTTAGGATAGAATAAACTTTTGTAGATACATGTGTATTAGGTCATTGTAACTTTATTTGCAGAACCTTTGTGAGTGAAACCTACGATATTCGTTTTTTTTTAATAGCTGAATAAATAATAACAGACTCATGCTTGCAGCTTATATGGTTATGACTTTAGTCAGCGAAACTCTTCAACTATAAAACATTAACTTAGCATATGGAACCCCGATGGAAGTCTTGCTCAGAGGCTTCTAAACTTTTATTTGAGACCATCTTTACTATAAGGCTTAAAATATGTTTATTATAATTAATCTCGACGTAAAAGTATTATAATTCAATATTACATTTATTATTGCATTATTAAATAAGAGTTATGATGACAATCAATACCTTATCATCAAGGAGTAGCCTTTTAAGACAGATAAAGCCGAAAGGTGCCAAATAATTTCTTGAATGGTTGAATAATTGTATGATTAGCATTAAACAAGTCGGTTATCTTTTTTTTAATAATACCTAATTATTTACCTTGTTTATGGGCAGCAGATGTTCCAATATAAGTAATTGGTTATGGCTTTTTAACAACTTTAAGTATCTACGTATGATAATTTTCATAGCGCGCTTGTTTTGCAGCTGTAAATCAATTGAGATTTATAGTCTTTTGAACCTGCGACCTAATTATACAAGGCCGGCGTCTATTGACGCTTAAAACTGGTTCATCTCTATTTCATTATTGACATAAGTCAGGAATGGCTGGTTGAAATCAATACGCTGTTAGTTTTTTTATTTCTGCTTTTTTATTTCAAGGTGTGGGCTTAAGTTTTCTCTCATTCCTATACTTACTAGTAGTATATACTGTAGTATAGTACTAGTGCTTAGTCTGTTTATGTCGTCGTGACTACGTGGAAGTACTTATAAAGTAAACGGTTGTAAAAATGTGAAATGTAAAAAGTATTATAACGAATGTATTTTAGGACTGCGAACAATAAAATGTAATTATCTACAGCGAGCTATAAGCGTTGTTCGCAGCCTATTTTCTGTAACTAAATTTCACGAATTAGAAAGCGACA
>DWTF01000868.1:0-10267 GCA_018250225.1 Udranomia kikkawai
TAAAAAAATCTTTTTGTGTTTAACAGTCCATGTCCCGAGGAAGGCTATAGGCTATAGGCGGTTTAGGAGAAAATGTAAAATTAAAATAATTCAACATGCGTTCGGCGCGTGATACGCAGCTGCCAAACAACGAACGAACGACGAAGCAATGTTTCGCCAAAAAGACGCGTAAATTTCACGCGGGCGGGGCCGCGCGCACAGCTAGTAAAATATATGTGGCACTCAAAACATATTCAAAAAGAAAAAAGTTATGTGCACATAACACATCATAATATATCTACTACTTTGGTTGGAAAACGACGTACACTTGATGAAGACTGCAATTCACGTTAGGTATTATGGCAGTAAGTTGAAGAGGCTGGTTGAACCGGCTTGCCCTACTTCAAGCATCAGGCAGGCAGATTGTAATTAGCGTGCAGTATTCTGAACTTTTGATACTAAGAAACATCAGTTATAACTGATGTCAATTTGCAGTCTATTCCGTAGCCTGTCCAATGGGGAATTTAGAGACTAACTAGTTGGTAAGTAGTTATCTAGACGTGACTAGTTATGTATACAAGTTAGTAGCATTAGTCCGCATTTCTATGCTTCCAAGATTCTGCTAGGAGAACGAATAGAATAGAAAAGAAAGAATGGAGAAGATTTAACGATTACAAAGAATCGGTAAGAAGTTAGTAACTAGTTACGTAGACAAGTTAGTAAAATAATTTTACGTGTCGTTATCCAGCAATCGGTAAGCAGTCCACGTGATAGTAAGTGGTCACTGCCGCCCATGGACATCTGTAATGAAACAAAGTCAGGATCCAAGTTTTTTCTTAGATCAACTAAAAATGCGTTGCTACCCCTGAGGACTGAGTTGGAACGCCTCGGTTAAGTATCGTCTCCCTGACCACACCTTTCAAAACAGAACACAGCAGCCAGAACACTGCTGTTATAACGCAGAAATAGGTGTGGTGATGGTGTCTCCAGAGTGGAACTGTAGAAGGTTCTACCACCTTCAAAATCGAATTGTATTCAATTTGTTAATTAAAAGGAAAAGAAAAGATCTGACGCTGGGTAAGAATCGATAAGGTTTCCAAAGTTTAAGATCGTTATTTCACAATGTAGACGCTTACTAAAAAGGTTAGGTAATCCCGTAATTACCAGTTTACGAAAAGGCGATGAAATTTTGTATGAAAACAGTTTCAAGCATTTGAATCACACATTTCTCAAGTGCATCCTCTTTTACCCGAGCCACGGGCGACTGGTTCTATATAAACGGAACTAGACCAGAGCCCACGACTCTATAAACGGACCACGGTCCTCTTTTATGCGAGCCGCAGGCGACTGGCGCTATATAAACGTAACTAGACCAGAGAGCCCGTGTCTCTATAAACGGACCGCAGTACCGAACTTGAAAACGCAAACTGCGATAAATTCAGTTAACGCCTTACGTCGACTTCGTATCAGGGGCAGCCATTTTTATTTTACAAACTAGAACTCCGCTTCCCCGAGAACGCTGGATTTTCGTTTACCATTTAAACTTTAGTTCGTGAGCTTTTCTACCAATTTTTGAATTTTTAACTCACCCGTATGTAGGTAAATGTCGCTCATTCGTAACAAAAAGATTGAACTCAAAATGATCATTTTAGAAATATTTTCTTTGGTACACGCTGTCGATTAGAACTAACCTTTTGAATGGAAACTTGAATATATAACGATATCTGACCACCGTATGGCGCAATGGTGACTTATTCCGGTCTGATCCCCAAAACTGATCCCCTGCCATATAATTTTACTTTTTTTTTCTTAGCAGTGAATCGGTTTTGGGGATCAGACCGGGAATAAGCCGCAATGGTCACTAAGCCAGACTGCCGTTCGAAATGTCCTGGGTTCGAATCCCAGCGACGCAGAAAATTGGATGATGTGTTTAAATTTCTGTTCTCGGTCTGGGTGTTTGTGTTGTAGTCTTTGTGTATTGTCCATGGCACCCACGACACAGGGAATTCCAGCGTAGGGCTATGAGTGTGAAAGCTTATCCTAAGTCTTAGGTCTTTATGTTAGCCGCAAAAATACTACAATATAATAACATTCGTTGAAGACAATACCTGTAATGCAGCAAAATAAGCAGCAAAATGTCTTTTTAAATTGTTTTCATACATATGATAAGGTTGGATATGGTCTGTTTGTATCTGAAGGTCTGTTAAACATCTAATGATGATCAAGATCAATTTAAACTCAATAACGATCCAATACAATCCAGTCATACCATTACAACAAAACAGAAATAGAAATCCTAACTGAGAAATAATCGTTCCACACAAAACAAACAAAGACGGACATATGCAAATACATCAAAATTAAACAAGGACAGCTAACTAAACACCCCTAAGAATAATAATGGAAGCATTTACCGCAAAGTGCTTTGCTATGTCACTATTCATCATCTTGCAACAACTACATTAATATTAAGATGGATAGCGTCGCCTGTCTCGCTCGTGCCTGTGTCTGTCTCGCTCTGTTATCAGTTTGACAGTTCTCGAGGGTGAGATATCACTTTTTTAGTGAAAAACAATGTTTGGCGTCACAGGGTGTGTGCGCATTGAGACTGACTGACGATATCCTACCGACTGTACTGTACTGCGTGAAACAGAACAATCGAGATACACCAATTGATGATGACGAGACTCATAAAAAGCTTCTTTCTATATATTCTTCAGCTTGTTCCTAGCATATCTCTGTAAAAATGGCATGTCCCTCTGTAACAATTCGCTATTATTATGTGTGATAATGAATGTCGACAAGCTTCTAGACAAGCTGTAATGTTACAGTATACTAAGAACAGTAGGTTAGCTAAGCCCTATCGGCGCAACTACTATTCTTAATTCACTATGGTAATATTAAAAAATCATATAATTACACCTAGTAAATAAGTAAAGAAATATTTATTACAGACATCCCCTTCAAAAACGTATCGTCCAAACAGAACCACGGCTATGACATAACATGCAATCGGTACGCACTCGGTAAAGTGCGTTTATGCATGCAGCCTCACCCGACACGATGGGCGACATTTCGAGATAACATAAATAACATGATATTAGACAAGAAGGAACTATTGGCTAGCTTCCCCACTTGGGTCTGGTTTCAACGTTTTTATTTACACAGCCACTTTATACGGCTTGATAAATACATCCCGTTCGGAGTAAAGAATTTCTCTTTACTCCCAGCAAATAGGAATGAAGCTGTTGCTCGAATGGTTTTTACTTTGTTACTGCGAAACTTTATTGAAGTCCGACTTTGTTTTCTGGTTAATAAATTGTGAGCGATATAACCGAGTGATATAATTGTCAAGTTGGTGATAGAAACTATCTGTTATTGACGAAGATGATCGCTTAAGCCTAAGTACAAGAAATAATGCATTTTGAATAAGTGAAACAATGGGTACGGCATAGTATTTTCTTAGGTTCATTATTTGTTAGATACCCGCAGATGTGGACCCAGAGATTTCTAATCTTGATTAGCCACTTTTAATCATTTATTTTCATTCATCTCCTCATAATCGTTGGGTTAAAATGAAATTCTTTACAATTATTTTTATTTATAATCGGTATTACTGATACTCTAATCCGTACTTCTTAGATTTTTTACGATGACGGCGCAACTGGCACATTTCTTAGCGAACCTTTAGTTTATGTATCTACTGCTAGTTACACAACCTATGCAAATATTTTTAATTTTCAAAATGAAGGTTTGCAACCTTATTAAAGATATGCCGTCGTAAGATTACATTTTCACATCACCAAATACGTACGATTCAATTCTCAGATTACCTACAACAATTTAACAAATTCCACAATGGCTTCTGACAACCATCTTTGTTGAAGTTCGGAAAAATAATCCCCCGTATATCTCCCTTCCTCCATTATCACAACTAATGATTTGTTTAGTTCGTCATTGTACGCGAGTACGCAAGCATTCGTCTGGTTGAGGGCTCAATGAATCCCGTGCTAACTCTGTTTATTCCACTTGGTGCCGTCTTTTAGTTTTTTTTATAGTTATCCAAAATATTCAAGTATTTTTTTTTTATTCCCTCAACAATAAAAAAGAAAATATTATGTTCGTTATCTCATCAATCAATCGTAACTTGAATTTAGAACGTCTTAAGGTTAGTTTAGGTTAATTAGTTTAAGAGATTAAGAAATCCGTAAACAATTGTAGCTTTTGTAGTTTAGTAGTACCGTTGTACATATTTTCTAACAGCAAAATTTATACTACTGTTTCTCGGTTTGAAGGGAGTTGATTTTAGTACTTAGAAGAAGCTGATTTCGAATAGCAGTCCTAGTACTTGTAGAAGTTGAAAGTGTCTGACATCTCACATTGTGGGCTACACACTCGTTAGCAGACTACATGCAAAGAATCCCAAAGAACTTAATAAAGAATAGATGACAACGACCCATTACGGTACGACAACCCAATCTGACAACAAGACGCACAAAACAGTACAAAGCGAGATAAAAAACATTAAAACCACTACAATAATACTATCGATTCAGTGGCAATCAATCGTCGCAAGTGGAGTGCGGCTGCCTCGTTAGCAAACTCTACGGCACTTTTTTGACGTCTGCCATAGAGTCTCCAGCGGTTCGAGTGCTCACGCCGACGACCGACCTTCCTGCCCACTCAATAAGAGCTAGAATAGAACAACCATCAGTAACGACTCCGAACATTTATTTGCAAACGTTGTTCTACACATCGACCTCCACCCCCGAACCCTAAGACCGCGCGGTAAAGTGCAAAATCCTCCGTCATAGCCCCCGGTGGAAGCGTAAAACGATGTTATGTATAAACATTTTTGTTCCTGCACTCTTACCTAACTCTCGAGATGAGTGTCGAGAGTTTCTTTCGTGCCCGAATTGTTTTTTGCGAATAAAATATTCTTTTTATTTCACGCACGCCCGAAAATGTAAATTGCTTACAAGTTTTTATTTATTCGATGTTGTAGTAGGTATGTTTGTATTTTGTTTTTCGTTGATCTAAATTACCAAACTCTAATCGTTTAAATACTAGGGTAATAAACCTAGATAATAGCATATACCTACTCGTTTTAATTATGAAGTTATAGAAGTATAGTCACTACAAAACGCTAAGTAATAAAACTGATCTGTTATTTCTTTAAAATTGGTTTTGCAAGTCACAAATGACCTCATCAGGTAGCCTGCCAGTTTTTGCTATTAAAACAAACCTTGTAGCAACTTAGTAGACTACATCAGACTACTTTTCCATAAATATTTTCTTTGTTTCTCTCTGGTAACAACATCATTATTTCTGCATCCTCAAGGTTAGTTTGCAGAGAAAGGGCTTTCTAGCATAAAGCCCATTGTATGTACCACTTTATTTTGTGTAGAACTAAGAACAAATGGATAAATAAAGTATTAGGGGTAATAAGAAATATAACTATAGTTAAGTCGACGATGCATTGGTCACTTTAACGATTATATTTGCCTGTTTCTAGGCCAGATTTATATACGATAAAAAAATCTTTAAACGTCCTAACTTCAAATTTAGGTGTTTGTTACATTGATGTAGCAAACGAGCATTCAGTGCACCTGACGGTCTTCTGGATCTTGCAACCCATGGACCTCTTTAATTGACTGAAGATAGGAGCAAAGTTCTTTCTTAGGTCAACTACAAATATGCCGCTACCGAGAACCTAGTTGGACTTGGAACACCTCGGTTAAATGTCTCCCTGACCACACCCTTCAAACAAAAAGACAGCAACATCGACACTGCTATTATAAGGCAGAAATAGATTATTATCATGAGAATGAGAAAAAAGTGTAGCCTGTAATAAAATATGAAAGATCGAGTGAGATTGAAAGGTTCGTGACGCACGTATTATTACAATAGATGTCAATGTTACAGACGCTTACATTTATTAAGTGAGATTGAATGGTTCATAATCATCACGCATGTATTATATGTCAATATTACAGAGAGGCACTTACATTTATTATATCATATAGATAAGTACTATCTGACTTTTATGGTTTTGAACATCATTTCATTTCAGAGCAAAGTCCATTTTACCATTTGCACAGACATTGTAAGCATATATGCGTAGTATTGTGCAATATGCATATTCCACAGAATAAAGAAAAGCAAATACTACCAGTATCACTACAAAGTTGCTTCCAGTTGTCTGTCCTTTTGTATGCTTAGATTTTTAAAATTACCTAACCGATTTTGATGCGGTTTTATTTAATTGATAGAGTGATTCAAAAAGAAGGTTTATATGGTATTTTTTTAATAGAAATAAACATGGCGCATCATTAATCACATACCTACCTAACATATACTATAGAATATTATAATTCCAATTGAATGAAACCCTATGCTACATACATAGGATCCGTTCAAAGGAAGATCTATTAATAGATTCGCTGCAACTGCAAATCAACCACTTACTGCCACAGCACGAGTACTAATTGATCAAGGTCCGTCACTAAGGGAAACTATCGTGTCATTGAGGATCCAGTGAGCTATTCAATCAGCTCACGTGAGGCATCAACGTAATGTCACGTGCAATGGGTACTATAGCAATTTGCTTATTATATACGATCGAAGAGGAAGCGTCAGATTTAAGCATGAGGGATCTGAATGCGGAAGAACTTTAAAATAATAAAGTTAAACAACAGGTTGCTGAAGACTCAAATACGTATGCTGAAGTTTATCTACATACTGAAGAGCTTAAGTAGCTGAAGGTTATCTACATCCTTACATATTACAAAACTAAGCTCTATGTACCTATTTCGCGATTTTCTCAAAATCTCTTGAACGAATTTTTGTACGGTTTTTACTAAACTATAGTGCAATTTTTACGGAAGCTTTAGGTTAATAATACATTACGAGGACAGGGACGGGGATGGGGATATGACTCTGAGGGATTCGTTACGAAGTGTTCCGAGTAAGCTAGTTAAATATACTTAATACTTATAACACTTCATTGTATGTGGTTATTACATGTCCATATTCAAAAGGTTTGAAACCTTTAAGAAAAAAGTACCAAATTAAATTTGTTTAAATCTAACTTTTAATACAATTTTAAGTATGAATATAGGGTCAGATTGAGTCTACCTCGTTTTGTCATATTATTAAGCGTAATTTCCGTCTTTTACACATCACTGGCTTGTCCTGCTGTGTGGTTACTGTTACGTCAACTGTAAAGTAATAATATCTTCCACTTATATAAGTAACATATTATTGTTAGGCCGCTTACAATCATACGAAATATGGTTTAAAGAAAAAAAAAGTGATAAGTGTGGTAAGTTTTGGAACTTCTTATATTTAGTATTCTGTTGAAACTTTCGTAACTTGATGCCCATATCTGATACCATCCTAAATCCTATTCATGGTTTACCCACGATTCAAACGGCTGATGCAGCGTCATTATGGACCTTATCTTAATAATATCGATTAACTTCGTCTATAAAACTACTGTTGATAACGATCTTCATATTAATTTTAGGTCATAAAATCTAGCATTATGGGTATTAACTCTAATCTAGACAACTCATTTTTAAAGCACTTTTAAGTTTGAATTCTGGTAGGTCGTTTAGCGGTCGTTTTAGATTTTCTTTGTCATTAAGAATTATACTTACATACAAAAAAATGGCCCTTTGTTTTTATTGATTAAACAATGGCAAAATGTTGTATAGAACCTATACCTATTTATGCCTTATAAAAGCAGTGCTTGTGATGCTGTGTTCTGTGTACTTTGAATCTGTCTGGTTTGAAGTGGGCCAGTGTCACCAGTGTGGTCAGGAAGACATACTTAACCGAGACGGTCCATCTTAGTCCTCAGGGGTGGCAACGCGTTTGTAGTTGACCTAAGAAAGATCCATGATCCTGTCTTGGTTGACTACATATGTCCATAGGCAGCAGTGACCACTTATCATCAGGTGAACTGTATGCTCGTTTGCTAACTCAAAATCATAAAAAAGCAAAGGACTTGTGTCCTCGATAGCCCTAATGTTTCTATCCGTCACTATATTTATATTGAAACGTTTGGTATATTCTGCAGGTGTAAATATTTCTGATTGCACACTTTATAAGTTTCGATCACCTTGCTCATGACACAACGAAACCTTCGATTTCACACTGGTGAAAACTGAAACAGTTTCTTAGTAACAGTTGTCATTCTTAAACACGACGGAAATTATAGATGTTTATAAATCTTTTGACAATAAGATTAAACTTTTTTTTTAATGTTTCTTTATGCTTATCATATTAATGAAATGTGTGTATGTGGAGAATTAAATTCATCTTTGTCAAGACTTCTTCGTATGATATGGAAGATAGATAAATACGTATATAAACACTGTCTGTCTGTCACAGTTAATGATATTATTGACGTTAATACATGTAATCCTATTCGCTTAGTGGGAGATACTAAACAGGTATTTAAGCAAGTTTTGATTTTACACGTATCACATACACTTGAGAATGAAAATAACTACGTTTTACCAACTATAGGATATCAAGAAACTATTTGTATTGCATGCTGAATTCTCTTGCAAATTGCTGTTTAACAAAATAATGTGTGAATCGTAAATAAAATGTACAAATACTCGTATCAATGTTGAGAAAAATCTAAGTGGTTTTAGGTAGATTTGCGAGGAGGATAAAAAAATACGGGCCGGTTTTGACGAGCTGGTTAGATTGTAATTGTCTTTTTGGTTACGTTTTCTTGTTTGTCCTTTTATTTATATGCACAGGGATCTTAGCACGCAACAGATCGTGACATTCTATCCATGAATATGCAATTAGTAAGACAATTGATTAGTTTATTAATAGTCTAAAGTGTCACTTCGAAACTAAGATAATTCTTCAGACCCGCAGGAGTCGGTGTGACTGACAAATGAAGGGCAAATATTATCAATACTAGCATTACACTACAAACTCGAGAATCGTCCCAATTAAATATTAGTTATTTAACTTAGCAACACACAGAGATATTAGTTTTACGTGTTAGCAGGAAACTGAAAAGTTAAACTTACGTTATTACGATGTTAAACTTATCCTCGTTCGACACAACACGTCCGTACACTACGCAAGTCGACACGGCACTAATCAAATCTCAAGTAAATGACTAAGCTGGCCACTAAGTTAGACAGGCACTATGTTCAGTGGCGTATCTACCAAGGGGCGACCTGGGGCAGTGTCCCGGGGCCCTCAAGTTGGGCCCTTCGGACCCTAATTTACAAACTTAAATTGAACTAGTGAAAATTTTGTCCTAAATTTGGAACCGGTTCAAAGATGCAGATCATCAATTTATAGGAACCGCCAAAAAAAGTCTTCACGACGTTAACCGTTGACCCGAAAAAAAAAAAGATCGCTCAGTTTTCAAGATCGCCCAAGGACCATGGTTAACTAGCTACGCTATTGACTATGATTTATATCTTGTAGACGTTGTATCTTGTTTGGATGGTGCCCTAATCGTAAAACAGGTCATAGCGACCTCTAACGGCTTATCAGAGTTCAATGGCAAGAGTCTTACGTCTGTTTCGTAACGAGTCCCCATTTAAGATCTACCAAAGCAGACAAAGTTTATGATGTTTTAAGCAAAGATTTCGATAGTTAGATACTTATGCCCTCGCTATAATGCGACCGCGAAATATTTCGACCATGAAATAAGTGAGCTCACTCATTTAGGTGATAATGACACTATTTTCTCTGTTCACCGCACATTGGAATAATACGCCACAGATTTCATGTGTCAGGGCGTATCCTACTTAAACTTAAATTTGCTCTAGTGTTGGCCAACTAATGCAAAGATTTAAATTTAATTTTAAGTTAGATACTGACGTTTGCGGCATTTGTAATTTTGGTCGAAATATTATTGATTTTATTTGTGCAGTTGTCAGTCTGTGAAAAGAGGAGTTACTTACATACATACTGCTAGGTCTACATATTCTGTATACGATGTGAGGGTACCATTACGCAGCTGATTCAATTACAATTCACCCTCATGCATGTTTGTTGTTTGCGACTCATCAGTTGCGACATTTAGCCGTTTAATATTATCTAATTTGTACATTTTAAGCAAAGAACTAATAAATAATGACAAATACATATGCAAGTAGAGACATTTCAATCAAGATGTAAATAATATTTTATGTTTGTAATAAGAAAATTGTTATAAATTCCCTTTTCAAAAAATGTAAATCCGTTATTAGTTGTAAGGGTCAATTTATTTTGTCTTTCTGTATTATTTATAAGAGCTGTG
>DWTF01000869.1:0-10261 GCA_018250225.1 Udranomia kikkawai
CCTTTAATAAGTCTTAATGAACATCTACAAGTAAACGTCAGAAGTAGTATTCTTAAAACTCAAATGGGGCGCAAATGCTTAACATGCTTTCATACGTTCATACAAAAATATCCTTGGAACTTTCTGAGATTGCGAAAATTATGCAGTATTCGAGTTTACGCACTTTCAAGTGATTCTTATAGTCCTAAGGCGATGCCCAAATTTCAGAGTTATTAAGCAAAAAATAACATTAAAACCTGTGCACTAATATTGTCTTGTCATCTCCTAAAACTAGTGTAAGAAGATATTTCATTTCCAAACCTGTCGTGTAGCCTGAAAAGCTGGCTTGATTAATGACAGATGGTCTGACGTTTCCTGCGACCTAGCTCAACGTCCTACCCCACTTCGGCGGATTAGTCGTAGGCTCTGGACGGCCACTCATCATTACCGATTTGCCATTCCCCTAAGAGTTGTTCCGCTGAGATTGCGAAAATTATCCTGTATTCGAGGTTACGCACTTTCAAGTGATTCTAATAGTCGTACGGCGATGCCCAAATTTTAAGGTTGTTCAAGCAAAAATAACATTAAAACCTGTGCACTAATATTGTCTAGTCATCTCCAAAAATTAGTGTAAGAAGACTATATTTTATTTCGAAATTTATGCGAGTTGCAGACTAAAAGCTAAGCTAAGTTAGGTAAGCTTAGCTTGCATAGCTGATGCAAGATGCATGAAACTGCGTCAGCTATGCGAATTCACCTAAACTAACTTAGCTTAGCTTTCCCTCTGCAACCCGCACGAGTTTGAAAAGCTGGCTTGATTAATGATAGATGGTCTGACGTTTCCTTCGATCTAGCTCAACGTCCTACCCCACTACGGTAGATTAGTCGTAGGCTCTGGACGACCGCTCATCATTACCGATTCGCGATTCCCATAAGAATTGTTTCGCTGAGATTGCCTAAAATTATCAAGTATTCGAGGTCATTTTCAGGTTATTCTTATAGTCTTAAGGGGATGCCCAAATTTTAAAGTCATTTAAGCAAAAATGACCTTAAGACCTATGCACTAATATTGTTTTGACGTTTTTTCCTAAAAATACACCAGGTGAAAAGACTAATTTATTTCCAAATCTAGCCTGAAAAGCTGGCTTGATTAATGACAGATGGTCTGACGTTTGCTGCGACCTAGCTCAATGTCCTACCCCACTACGATCTGGTTATCGTAGTGGATATTGACGTATGCGTCGTTAGTCGTCGTTAGTCGGCTCTGGACAATAGCTCATCATTACCGATTCGCGATTCCCATAAGAATTGTCTTAACTCTTCGTGTTGATGAATTCAAATCAATGCCATATTGAAGAATGTGGGGGTTAATATTTAAAGTATTGTGTGTGCATGTAAATAGATTTGGATTTTTTCTGTACATGTGGATTTTTATTCGTTCACAAAAATCATATAAACATTATTGAAATTTTAGAAACAAACTAAATTACAATTTTTTTTACAACAATTTAATTGATAAAATTCTTTAACTATATAAAACAGGGATTTTTTTCAGATTTAAGATTAGATTTTAATCGAAACCTTCAATTAGTTAAATTAAGACGCTTAGTTAATAATAGTGAATAGTAATTAGATTGCTCAATAAAACGTCTGTGACCTAAATATTTTAAAACTGTAAGGTTTTTTTTTAAATTCCAGTACTTAAGTGTTTAAATGTTTATAAATGTTGACGATTTTTTTGCTCGATCATTCTGACAGCAAAAAGTTAGCGCTTTTTAAATTAGGGCTTGACTTAATTCCATCTTACATGCCTAGTTGCTCTTGCTAGTTGCTGTATCCTTTTGATTTTTGCTTTGACTTGCAGTGCACTATGTTGCAGTAAGCTATGTAATGGTTGATACAAAACCCATTCGTCTGGTAAAACTATTATGTTTTAAATAATATACAGATATAATTTGATTTATATTTAGATTAAAAAAAAAGAGGCAACCATCATAGCAAAGGCATGATTTTTTTTTTATTTGAAACAATTTTCAAGTCAATTGAAGACTGAGGTGAAGTTGTGTATCAATAAGTATTTAAAAAGAGTATGATGTTTTTTTGCTTCTAGATAAATCTGAGACACCCAAAGTTTACTTTATTCGCGAAAACGACAGGAAATCAGCCAGACTAATGGCGTTTTTGTTATTTGCATTATTCCGTACGTGATACCGTTCGTATTACGGATGGTATCTCTTGTCCTCAGTCATAAAACGCGTCCGAGATGTGTCCAGTAGTTCGCGGCACGATACGCGCATAAACAGGGCAATTTATTGTAGCGCCGGCCGACAACGAGTACTTGCATGTTAATCGGCCGATGTAAATACGTTCGCGCAACTCTGTGATGTAATATTATACAATGAAAACGAGAGTTGCAGTCGCGCAGCGCAAAAATGCTCCTTATGTTGCACTCGGTTCCATTCAGCTGACGCGGCCGTGACAGTGCGCGCGGCTGGCACGCGGGGGCGGTGGACTCGCCGCAAAACTGGGTCGCCCGCGATGTGTAGTCAAGTTCAAGGCCACGCAGAGGGGCGGGGGCGGGGGGTTTCCGATCGTCCATAGATGGCGTTGCGCGATTCGAAAAATTTTGCGAGCGGGGATGGTGCGCGGGGTGAGGGGGACAATTGGGAACGAATTTTCGGTGCAACACGCGACACGACGCTGCACTCGTGTGTCGAACGTCGCGACGCGCAGTACTCTGCCTAGACGGTACACCCGAATTACCGAGCTAACCTAATTCAGCGAGCGACATGGACTGGATGGAGATGGACGACGTGGTGCGTACGAACGTTTTAAAATAAACTCGCAATGTTTCCGATAAGAAAAGCCTTCCTCATTTCAGTATATCAAGATTTTTTGTCAAAACATTTTGCCGTGACCTATCCTAACATTTTATCACAACTCCGACTATACCGCTAAATGTATTGCTTATTGTTTGTTATTGTTCGGAAAAAATATCAAAATTTTAAAATTGTAATCAATGTAGCATCGAAACGGTTTAAATTATTAGGTTTAAATTACAGTATTTCTATAGTAATTAGTGCTGCTTTTATAAACGTTATTAGAACTGGTTCCATAACATTGGCGTAGGCTTAGATTCTTGTCGCTTTTGTGTATTGATTTGAATGTAAGTGGATAACAATGCGGCATTCAGTCGTCCAAAAAAATTCTTTTAGCCAGTAGAAGGGCTAATTGTATTAGCAACTAAGAATTGTTGATATATGAGTTTATATGTCTCGATACACTGGTTTAGGTCACACACACGTTCCAATCGTAAAAATGTTGAGTTTTTGTTACACTATAAAGCTATTTCCTATATTATGCTATCATTCATGTATGTAAAATGCAAATTTTTGTCTGCAATTTTCATACTTGTTTTTGCCATAATATTTATCACTTTTAGATTGTCTCTATTATCATTAACGTGGCATTTTGAATCTTCATAATCATGAATAGTAATACTATAGGCTGAAAATAAAATTAAACTAAATTTCATCATTATTAAAATAAAAAAACTAAGTTCATACATTTCAAAAAAAAAAAAAATCATCAATTTGAGCAATCCATCACGTGTCTATTCTCATTCCTAGCGTTCGTATTTCGAATTTGCATTCCACGATGACGTCATACGGACCCGACCTGCCCCAACGCTGATCGATCGCCGCCATCGCGGTCTAGCTCGGCCTAACGGTTCAACTCGCCTATTACCACGCGATATATGCCTGCCGTCACGCCTAAATTGTTATTTTCTACGTTGACTGTGACGATTCTGATTATTTTTTTTTCATGTAGCACTTTCTTTAAGTTATTTTACGTCTTAGTCTTAAGGTTTTCTCTGTTGTCTGGTGTTGGTGTATTTTTTGGCAAATAAAACATGGTATCCAATAGCCAAGGTCCCTGGCGTAATATATCTCGGTAATAGACGAAAAATTAAAAAAAATAACAATCTTTTGCCCATTATTATAGCATTGCGCCTGCTATCTTCAATTTCGGATATTATTTTCTATTTGGACCGAGGTGTCGATTCCGTTGAGTTTTCGTTGAGTTTTCCTTATGGTTGGATTTTTTTGACACAATATATTTTATAATCTTATAATTTCTTTCACTGAAACCTGTACACCTATTTTTAATCGAGCAGGTAATTTTAAAAGACTAATGTCCGTTTCCCTTATTTTTTTTTTAATTCCAAAAATTTAATCCTAATTATGTAATTTTATATTAGGGAACTATTAAACATGTATATATTCATTGCACTTCCTTGTGTTGGTGAATGAGCATATAAAATACCAGTAAATAATTTAATTTACTAGCATTTAGTATTGTAGGTAAATAAATTATGACTAAATAATTGCTCATCGGATATTTGATTTTTTATGGCTTTGTCTATTCTTCCTCAAAGGCTAAATTCCTTTTTATCATCTATTTTTGTCTTAAAATATTGGTAATAACTTAACTTAATGCTTCGCAATCAAATGAAGATTTAATTTCTTCAAAAGTTTTAATACAATTTTATGCTCGATAAATAATATTGTATCGGACAACAGTTTTTTGCGTTAGTCTGGAAACTTTGTGAAGGATTTTTCTCATTCTAAAAGGAACTAGAACTTATTTCAGATAATTGCGTAGAAACAAGTGAAGCTCTTAATTTAAAAAATGTTAAAATCTTTCTTTGAATTCTTTGTTAATTTAGATTTAATATTAAAACTCTATTCTAAAAAAATATGTCCATAAACCTTAATAAAATGAAATAGTGTGTACGTGAATTGAAGTTTCCATCAGTTGAGAAACGAATATGCTAATATGTTGCGATCAAAATAGTGATAATGCTCAAATTTCACGTCCGTGTCGATAAAAGATAGTGTTGGCACAATTTCACTTAGTTCACTTTCAATCTAATCTATTATGCCTCGAGGTGCAATATAATAGCGATAGTGGTCAACCTTGGATTTTTTATCTACCAGCTAATATAAATTGTGTTGCATTGTCTATGTTTAAGTCTTCGTTAATTTTCCTTCACGTTTTGACGCCGATTTTAGAACAGAATCCTTGAAATAATGTATGTAGTTCCGTGTAAGAATCAGCGTCCGTCAGCTGTCCGAATATCTTTAAATAGTAATAAAATAATAGTGACATTCGCTTTTCCATTTCTTTCTTTTTAACTTTTTAAAGAATGTAGGCCATTTCGTGGTAAGTGACCACTGCCGCTTGAAACATCTGTTATCAACCCAAGATACTATCACTACCCCTGAGGACTAAGTTGGAATGCCTCCTTAGTCTAATCACAAAGTGTTCTACCACCTTTTTCCACACTTTGGTTCAAGGTTTAGAACAGTTTTAATGCACTTTGCATTATAGCTGCTTTGTAGCTTGTTTGTATATATTGTTACGCTTAGTTATCACGTCTGTAACATGTCTGTCGGTGTTTCGCACCTTTACTGTAGTTCGACACCGCGATGATTCAATTAATATGTAGGTAACATACAATTAACTGTTTTGTTTTGGCTGGAATTTTAATTCGTTTCTTACTACGTAGTTTCGTTTCGTATTTAAACTTTCTCAAACTCTTTGTTTAGTTCTCTTTATTTTTTTTTGGTTTGTTTTTTTTTTTTTATTAGTAAGGTAATGTGATGAAAATATAGAAATTTGTTTTAAACACGTTCCTTGTTCTAATTTTTCTAAAGGTTTGGTTCTTAGCTCTCTTCCATGGATGGGATAGATAAAAATCTTTTCGAAATAACCTAGTGTAGGTACTACCTATGAAGCTCTTATTGCGAGAGGAGTTTAGCACTTTCCCTTTTAAATCATCACTTTGGCAAAAACTATACCTAACGATTTGTTATTCATATGCTTGTGTATTCTTCTGATTATATTATAAATTAATAATTTCATACTTCTGTAACAGATTTACTAAGTTAATCAAGTTCACGCTTCTTATCTTTTCATAAATATAGAGTCTGGATATAGGTCAGATCGTAATGCTATGTTCATGGACAAACAACAGATAAATATTGAATTAGAAAATATGGTACTGCACTTCCGCTCTTATGATAACGACGATAACACAAACAAATTTAAGTCCTGCGCCGACGATTAGGACTTGACGTCATCGGCTCAGACCTTAGACCTTGAGAGGCCAAATTCGTTTCATAATAACAATCAAGGATCTAATCAATGTATCATCAAAGGAAATCAATTTGTATATCAATATGTCCTATGTTTCAAGTAATTTGATAACAAAAGTACGGTAAATCGTAATAATTTCGAACTTTTTTTTGAGACTCACTTTATCAATAGATAGTCTAGATATCGTGTGTGAGCTGCTAGCTAGATTCAAATAACGTTTTTGCGATCTGTTTCTTGTGCATGTAGCTTATTATGTATCTATCAGTTCGAATAGGCTATGCTATAACATAGGTTTCAATCACACAATTATCGGCTTAAATCCGAGCGTACCAATAATTGTGTGGCGATAAAAATGTTCGGATTGCGCGACGCGTTGCTGCTTCTGTGGGGTCCAGCGTCGAGGTGGCACCACCGCCGGACGAGTGTAGCCGGCAACTCGACGTGTTCTCCGAATTCGCGTAATTGACGATGGAGTGGAGTGGGAGTGAGGGGGCTCGAGCGGGAGATTTGGCGGTTGGCCTTGACAGTGAACCGGCGGCGCACACAGCCGCCGACCCGTCGTCACGACACACACACACACACCCGCCAATGGAAGTTATTCCACGAATGGCCTCTCCCACACGATAATTGCGAGGGTTGTCTTACGATTTAGTTTTCTTATTAGATTTTGTATTATATCTATCAAGGTCGGATCGGTATGTTGTAGCAGTTGTTACACCCTTGTTGTAGTCTAAACAATATGATCTACTAACCCTCATTTAGATTTTGTTTGTCATGAGACTATTATCGTTTCAGTATGATTCCTTTCCTGAAATTCGCATTAAATTGCGGTAAAGTACATCATGATGGTTTAATTGAAATTTTAAATATTCTTTGTTGGACAGGTTTGGAATATTTGCAGGTAATTTCAGTTTTTTTAGTGTCGTCTGCCTGTGACTGATAAAAACTTGTAGGTAATTGGAATTGAAGTATTTGTATACAATATGCATATACTAAGTATTGTATGCAGCATATGTGTATCAATTATTGAGTACTTATTTGTGGTGATACTTTTCACGCTCCATATCTCAATTCGATTTATAGGTACCTAAATATTGTTATTGAAAGTCGATATTTTGTGTCTGATTGATTATTTCACTACGGGACCAGGGAAGGTCTTCAATGAAAAAAAACGTTTAATACTCCCCAAAATTTCAGTGTGCTAAATTTGAGTATACCTAGGAACATACGACATTTATTTGCATCACTCACTAAAACAATTAGAATCACAAGATAGAATTATGCAAACAATATTTCCGCGTACGTAGGTACTGTATTGTCTAAACATGCCGGTTGCACCGGTGTGATAGTACGGTTTTATCTAAATGTCCTTGGCGTCTGGTAACCCTGTCGCCGAAAAAACCGATCGAGTCTGGCCGAACGCGCGGCTCTGTCGCGCCGCGTGCCTGCCCTAACACAACGTAATATAGTTAGAATTTGACTATGGCCGCAAAGAACGGCATAATATTTCGTCGAAAAAACTAATCGCTTCTCGTTGAATGCGCAGCTCTGTCTGATATAACTATATAGAATATCACTATGGCCATAAAGTATATCATACTCCGCAAAAACTATTTGTGTCTCGTTGAATTCGGAGGTCTATCGTCGCGCCGCGTGCCTGCCCTAACACAACGTAATAAAGCCGAGCTAGAACTTGACTGATATTATGCCATGTTCTTAAAAAAAATTAAAAGCGTCACGTTGAATGCAGCTGTTGAGTCGCGCTCCGTGTCTGCCGTAATATAACGTAGTACAGCCGAACTAGTATTTCATCGAATATCAAATTTTAGCAAAGTAAGGGCAAGTTACGTGAAAAAAAAAAACTAATCGCGTCTCGTTGAATGCGGATTTCTATCGTCATATATATCTATCGAATATGACTATGACATAAAGTACGGCATATTCCGTAAAAAAATATTTGTGTCTCGTTGAACGCGCAGGTCTGTCGTCTCGCCGCGTGCCTGCCCTAACACAACGTAATATAGTCGAGCTAGAATTTGACCATGGCTGCAGAGTATGGTATAATCGGTAAAAAAAACCTATCGCATCTTATTCAATGCGCAATATATCATTGCGCCTCGTGCCTGTCCTAACAACGCAATATGGTTCAGTTAGAATTTGACTATGGTCCCAAAGTATGTATATTCGGTAAAAAAAAAATTAATCGCATCCCGTTGAATGCGCAGCTATATCTTTGCGTCGTATGCCTGTCCTAACACAATATAATATGGCCTTATTCGAATTAGAGTAAGGCTGCAAAGTATGGTATATTCAGTGGAAAAAAAACGTATCGCGTCCCGTCCAATGTGCAGCTTTATCGTCGTGCCGCGTGTCTGCCCTAACACAACGTAATATTGTCGAGTTAGAATGTTACTGTAGCTGCAAAGTATGGTATATTTCGTGAAAAAAAAAACAAATCGCGTTTCGTTCAATATTATCGCACTGCATGCCCAAACTCGTGGCTTATAATCTCAGACAGCCAAGTTACGATTTGACTTTGTTTAAAAAATACTATAAATATATTTGGCACTTTAAAATACGACGAAGCGTATCGGTTCCGTCTCTTCGACATCCTTAGTGCAAGTCTGACTCATGTTTGCAGTTTTTGTGTTATTGTTTCATTTTAGATGTAGTTGCCTTGGCACTATAATCATCCTGATGCATACTATTGTTTAGATAGAGCTAATATAAGAAACAGCAACCAATATTTTTTTATTGATCCATTTTGAACAAAACTTTTTTTTATTTTGTAATTTTTGTTCGAGAAGAATAACATATAGGTAGGTACTAATAACTATTTGACTAATAAAATCGGGCACCCAATAGTGTTAATGCTCTTTAAAAGGAGGACACACAGACTGGATAATAGTTTTAAGACGTCTTCGCTCCGAAACCATAAAATCGCGTCTGATCGAACTCATAGCATTGTCGTTACTAACACAAAATATTATAATAACAAATAAGACATTTATTATTGTCACCCATGAATGTATAAAACCTGTTAGAGTATTTTGTTTCGATTAATCAAAGCAATTAAATAACAGAGACAACATAGATATTGTTATTGAAGCAACAAATCACATTGAAATATTTAAAACCGGATATATTCAGCTAAAAATTTAAAACTATATTCGGAGTATATCTAAAAAATTAACTGTTTCTGGAAAAAAAATGCCAAAATGAAATTCTGGTAAGAGAGGTCTTGGCGGAGGGTTAGATGATAAAGAAATGTTTAGGAAGTTCTATAAGATGCAATTGAAGTAGTATTGATATATTCCGTGGTAGATAGATATACCTCGTCGAATGTAATAATGGGCTATTAAACCCGTTTTTATCAAGCTTTGGTCATGTGCATTTATCTTAGACGGATTTCCTATTACCTAGACATCAGATTGAATGCCAGATTACAACCTTCATTCTTTTGGAGATAATTACAAGACAGCTTTACATATATGATTGATAGTCGTTCTAAGATATGACCAGGAATTTTGCCAAGAAAAGGATGGAATAACATAAACAATGAATTAGGCGATGGGTTTATGGGCGTTTAATTCTGTTATTCTGTGTATTCGAAGTACGAAGTGTGATTTATCCATCCTGAGTGCTTTGGATATACGGCCAAACCTAAATAGCTACAAAATCGTTTATCGAAAAAATACGTTTACTGAGATAATTTATATTTCAGACTGCTCGAAGAGTAGGCTCTTAATCCCAACCATCGGAGTCTTACAACTACAAGTGAAGCTTTAACTTTTTATCGCTCGTTTTCTTCTATTATCTTTGCGTTTTATAAAAGAAACGTGCTTCCCAGTGGCGGATTCACCCAAAGGCTAAGGCTGCAGTGTAGAGCGTCAGATTCTTAGGGGTGCGGCAGATTAGGTTATACTCTAACTCGAGTTTGGGTCCCACGTACGTTGTCTTAATACATACTAATCAGTCAATCCTTTCAATTAAAAGCTTTTCAGACGATGGCGAAAAAAAAAACCGACCAATTTTCAACTTGGCACATCTTTAATTGTGTGGATACTTTTTCTTAGTCTACAAATCGATACCTTAATTCGCAAATCAGCTAACTCCATAT
>DWTF01000870.1:0-10254 GCA_018250225.1 Udranomia kikkawai
TGTTTTATTAAAATATTTCGTTTAAAAAAACTACAAAATCAAGGGAACTTATACAATGTTTAGACTGCTCTCCTATAAACTCTATTTTTTGGACATACGATAGTTTATGTAGGAGGTATCGATATATCCCTTAGCGCACCCTTCAAACCCGAATACAGTAACCTGAACACTGTTGCCATAACATGGAAATCGTGGTGGTGGTGCCTCGCAACCAAGTTACTAAAGATCAATAATAGTTAACGTTAGTATAATTGTTAACGGCTAAACGTATATATATAAAAATGTAAAAGTTGTGTACCCATCTCTCAAACTGTTACATTTTTTCACTAGAGTTTTGTTAGTCGTCGTAAATTGCTTTATTTGCTTTCGTCCCTTCATGCTTCAGAACGATGGTATTTTTAATCAATTTTATAAGCGTCGTGGGGCCAATTTGAAGAGATAGTGTTCTTTTCAATATTTATTCCTTTGTTGACTTTTGGATATTTTGGTACCTTGTATAGGTATTTTGTCTTTTTTTAATGTCTTAAATTACGTTATACCTATATCGTGCGTACAGTAAAATTAATTTAATTTAAACAATAATATCGATAATATTATTCAATTAATCTTGAATTAAGATTGGCAGGCAAATTCCACTAATAGGAGGGATATAGCGAAATAATGTTATCATGCAACTAAATATTTTATAGTGTATCACATTAACTATCATAGATATCTGCATAGTTTAGTAAATTTGTTTAATATTCAATATATTAATATTTTCGACCATTAATCCCAGCTCAGTAAGCAATAAACTATACTTTGGCAGAATACAAAATATTCATGTTTGTTTTCCACATGGCATGGTTGCAAAATATGACATAGTTAGTTGCTTGTGTCGTCAACTTTGTTTGCCTTAAATTTCGGTTGGACTTATCCCTCAGGAATCTCGTACAAGCCTAAAAATATTCTGTTACAATACACTCTTATATAATTTCGAAACAAAAATGAACTATAAACATGTTCATGTAATGGTAATTTTTTTTTCAAATGATTTATTTTTTGCTAGCCAATATTTTTTTATATTGTTTTTTACGCTTATGAACTCTTTCAAATCCTTGAGTCTAACGTCACTTAGTTTGGAGGAAGCTAAGAAAAGAAAAGTTGTGAAAACAATTTTCCCGGCGCTAGTGCACGAGCAAGATAGATTGCGAGATAAATCTCCCATGTGTCTAATTGATAGCAAGAAGTCTCGCCACACCGCTTCACCTTGATTTACTAACCCCTTTGAAATTTAAGAATTTAGCTCAAAAGTTATATTTTAAGACTAAAAATGAGGGATGGAGTAGCGCAAAGGAAAATATATTTTAAGATTTTACGCTCAAACTGTCTAATACTATTCCGTATAGGTTTTAGTCATTTTATAAATATAAAGAATAGCCTATTTGGAATGTTGAGGTGGGCCAGTTAATGTTAATAGTAAACTAGTATTTAAGCCAGAACTTCCCAAAAACCATTTTATTCGAAGAGTTGCAAGTGGTTATAAATTAATTTGCGTTCTTCCTTTCTTTTTTTTATTTACGATTCAACAAGCAGTCTTAGAATATCATTCTTAAAAATACACATGTAATTTGTGTATGTTTTATTCACGACAGCTGATACCGCTCTGAATTATGCCTGATTACGAATCTCATCTGTAATACAGATATATCCGAAGTCGTACATTACTCTTGTGTTTTTAATGAACGAGCCCGACATTTAATCATCGTAAAAGGCACATAAATCCTAATTACACGGCTTATTATTTCCAACTCGGATGTGACTGAGAGCAAGGCAGGACAATACAGTTCAACTAAAATATTGGCTCAATTCTAAATAGTGACCCCATTTGAACTGAATTTCATTCGGATTTCCTACATTTAATTCACATTACGAGCTTCAGATCATAATTTAGATTTGAGTGATTAATTTAGATGTCTTATTGAGTTTTGATGTTATAAAAGTGTTTATGTGTTTTAATGTCGACGTACGCTGCAAGAAATACTTGATGACAAAAACGTTTTTGTTAAAAAAATAATCATTATATTATATAGCTTTGAAACTAAAAAGCAATGCACACACAAAAGCAATGAACACAGGCGTAAATTATATTATGTAGGTGTGATAATAAGATCTCTGCGAAACAGTTAATTGTAGATCTACAGCGTTACCATATTATGACATAACATTTTTTTCAAAATATTTAACGAAAAGTAAATTATACGAAAAATAGCATTTAGCCTGGCAACATTAGTGGACTTAGGGGCCAATTGGAACTCCGTGGTTGATCGTTAGAGCCGTTTATTCTTTTTCTGCCCACTAGAAGTCGTATTTCCATTAGACGACAACATTATTAATAGTGTTGGATTGTATAGTGGCCGATTGTTCCTTTAAAGGCCCGAGTCCCCGGTCCAGTTTGGTGCGATCGCCTTACGAATTATACTAGCCAACGCATTATATGTGTTTTATATAATACACTTATTATTATTGGTGTACATACCGTATAAACTGTCTGAAGAGGCGTAATTGGCTTTAGTATAACAGTATATCATATTCTGACAAGGCTCCACCCGCGGCTCTCCATAGTTTGAAAATTGTAGTGGATAAGTATACTTAATAATTATATGAGAAAACTAAAATAGAGTTTTCGACGTTTTATTTTTCGTGTACCAATAGTCTGCGTTACATTTAAAATAAGACCTCAGTTATGTATTGCAAGATGACATACAAGTAACATACAAAAAGATAACACAACGTAAAATTTAAAGTAGAAACCGTGTGTATCCGGACATAAATAGTAAGCTATGATAATCTCAAACACTATGTATTTAACAACTAAACATAATTATGTGAGTAATGCAAATTCTGTTCGCGTTAACGTTGTATTATGAACACTTCTGAATAAAGCTCGAAGTCTTGTCTTCTTGTCCAACTTAAATGTAGAAAATGGATCTTTATATTTATAATAAGATACTGAGTTATTAGTATCGTTGTTATCGTGTATTATCCTCATATTTGGCAACGTTAAATTACCAAAAATTGATATATCCTTATGTAGTAACGAATGTACATTTCATGTGCTTTATTAAGTAAGCATTTTAATAACATATCCGTGACATTTATAGCACGTCGCGCTGTTATGGTGTCATCATTTGCGAAAAACAACGAAACTGTCAGGTCAGTGTTGCCACTAGAGAATCGGGCCATAAATCGCGGCTAGTGTCAACTGAGAGACTGTAAAAACGGGCAAAAAGTAGGCAGCCGTTCGCGTAACTATCGGAAATAAAAAATGTGTAGTCGATATTCGGAGTCCGAAGAAACCGCACTGATTGCACAAAGGCCTCCCACGGGACCGAATTATCGTCACGTACCACGAACTCCCCACTTCGTTAGTCCACGCCTGCCTGATGACGTGTGCTTCACACCCTCGATATATTTACGATTCTCCTCACAACTTTCACTGTCGAGGGAGGATTATACATACAATCACGTTTGCTATACACTTCTGCGCACAGGGCCTGTCATAGTCGATTGACGGCAAGTTTTCCGAAATTGTTAGACAAAAGCTGATCCAGCAATTAGATAGTTTGACAAGACAGACAGATATATGTATATAGACCTACAGCACTTTTAAAAAGCTATGATGCTGCTAAGACTTCTATTCGATTTTCTTATAAAATAAAACGAAATATTTCCAAGGACACATTCGTTCCGCACATCGTTACAAATTAAAGAGTGGCTAGGGCGATAATTTGCGTAATAAAAGTGACACCAAATAAAACACGACAGAGACGAGAATAGCTATTTTGACGGCAACTCTTAAATAAAGCAGCCATCTGTGAATCAAGCGATTCTCATTAAAGTTAAAGTAAATGCCGCAGGCGACGCCTACGTAACGTACCAATCCCGTACCAAAGAATATCGACAGGAATAGAAATGGAAATACGTATAATTATTCGACTTTAACTTACTACGTCAACTTAAATTTTAAATGTTCTTTTTAATCTTTATATCCCTCAAATCAAACTATAATAACGCCTTTAAAACAATTTGATATAATAAACACCAGTTATCCACATTTTTTTTACTTTGGAACTTTTGTTTTAAAACTTTAGAAATCATATGTTATTTAACGTTTATTTATAATTGTAAGAATTTCTCTCTCTACTCTATAGGATATTTAAATATTAAAAAACGTCTAATTTTATTTAAATTTTCAAACAAAAAGTAGGTAATGTAAGGTATTTTATTACCTCTGAATATATCACGCTGCTGCTTTAGAGGCCTATGTCCAGCAGTGGTGTAAAGGCTGACAGCGTAACTACTCTGTATAATTTAACAGGTTAAAAAACTAAAAACACGCTTTGTGTCCGCGTCATCGGGATAAATGGACAGAACATGTTAAGGCGATTTTAATGAGTACAAACTCGATATGTTTACTAGTAGGCATTCCAAGGTTCCACCAACTTCTACCATCCAAATCCAGCATCAGACCAGCTCGATAGTACCATAATATTGCATTATCATTAGTCCTTGATAAGTATGCAGTTTCAAATAAATACGACATGTCAAAGTGCGTCAAAATCATGTTCAAAGATTCCATTACATACATAGATAGATAGATAGATAGATAGATACAACCCAAGCTAATATAAGCGTGTTAAAAATAGGTATTTAGTATGAAACCAAACCACTGTGTGCGATGTATTTACTGTGTCAATAACGGGCTCTCATTACCGTCAACATCGCTCAATTACTACGCAACAAGAGGCATGTAGACGAAACACGGGAAAGCTACCAGCAAATTGTATGCATATTATCTTGAATATCTGAAAACGGCATACATTTTCTGAAATTCCCGTTTCACGAATATTTATTTTCACAAAGGCCATTGAGAATTAACATTTAAACTTTTTCTTGCATTCGTTGTGATCTAGCCATTTTATTGTTACGGAAAATGTGTGCAACTTATATTTTATTCTCTTCATTAATATTACCATACTTCACATTGCATTTTTAAGTTATTTCATTACTTATTTATGTAGGTCCTATTAGAGTGAAGATATTAATCTAATTATCAAAACAAAAAAAATCAACTTTATACATACATCGACAAAAAACAACTTTTTAATATATAACTTTTATATTTACATTCTAATATAGTTTTGGTTCGGTTACAAGCTGGCATCATACATATTTACCTTTGCACATTCGTTATGTTGTCTCGCTCTCCGAAAAATGAAAACAAAACAAATGACAAGCACTCCGGATATGAAGAGGAAATGAAGCTCATGTTGATTTTTCTTTTTTACGCATATCCGTCTTATGTAAGAATAAAGAACCGCTCCCAAAATGAGGGCATTTCCTGATATTACGAACAACTACACAAAGGAAATTACCAGGAGATTATGTTTGTACGGAAAATTTCGAATCTTCGTAAGCCAACAATGTTTCGATAGATAATCATTCTCGAAAAATCATTCTTACGAGATACTTAATTTTCTTTTCCTCATTTTATGTAATATACCGCCGTTACCTTATTCTTCAAATAAAAGTATCTAGTAGTTTTTAAAATTAAAATGTCGTCAATTTTTTAACGTTTCAGTATTCGCCAATTTCTCGTTCACCGTCTTCATAAATACGAAAAGTATTTAACTAAACATTATACACTTTATCGGCGTGTTACTACGTGACCACGACTTTTCCAAACACAGGCGATTGCGATAAATTAGATGGATGATAATAAAAATCCGCCGTTACTAAGGGTGGGATTCCAGCTACAAATTCGATCTAGTTCGGTTCTGTTATTACAATTACCATCGGTCAAGAAATACCCGCGCGGTGCCGAGAATAAATCGCGCTGATTGCACAAAGCTCCTTCAATCCCTCTCATTTCGTTATCGTTGCAATTGTACTTTCCTTTGGTCCCCTCTTAATAACAGAAACACGATAAAACGCATTCTCCCCACAATGACTCAACAAAAAGACAACCCGAAACATCTCATTAAAAACCTCCGCCCTGCCATTTTAATTAAGAAATATTATTTCGATTCTGAACAAGAGGTGAACAACCTACAAGTTTTTGTGGAGACGTACCCACCCGACTTCTTTAGACTTTCACGAAATATTTGGGCTAGTGCCGCTGAAAGACTTCTTTGAAATGAAAATTATAAAATCGCTGTCAATGAGAACGAATGGAAAATTGTTTGTTTTTATACTTGGCTTTTAAACTAAACGAATACGCAAATTACGAAAATTCATCTCCCATATTAAGTCTACACCTAGTTTCTGGGCGTGTTAATTAAATCAAAACGAAAAGCGTTAAAAAAAATCTACTGAATTAAATTCATTCCAGCAAAGGACATAATTATGATAATTCGGAAGTAATTTCTTGAAGTTAGTATTTTATTGCTGGTAAGGAAATCTTTTGCACCACATATTCGCGATTGCGAGCTTATTGACGTACCAGCTATGCAGGGCCCGCACAACAGCGACAAGGAAATAATTAATCCAACCTGCAATTAGTCGAGGAATGAAGTGAAGTAGTTAAAAACATCGTTAAGCACATTGTCGGGAGCGTTTAAGTCGCTTGAAGTGAAAGTTTTCACGTTACGAATACTTGAAAAGTCCATTACACGGTTGACGGCGCCGTCGTCGACCTTACGACGCGGAGTTGTTTGTAATTACGCAGACATGGCCCCCAGATTTCATTTAAACTTTGTGATGCCACCCGCCGGTGACAGATCTCTGCAATTGTTAATGCTGAACGAAGTTTTAATTTTTTTCGTCAGTAGTTTTTTTTATTATACGCATATTGCTATATAATGTAAAGAAAATTCTACACAAACTGTATTTTTTGTGGAACTAATCAATAATTATAAATTATATGGTGTATTTTTGTATTGCATTGCTTTACCAATATAAGAAAAAATGGTTAAAAATAAAAATTATAAAATTTCTACCTACCTACCTAAACCTACGTATTAAAACAACATTATTTTATGAAGTTATAAAATAATAACATGAAATCAAAATTGATGTTTAGATTTTATCACAAAGGTATAGCACAAGTTTATGCTTATCGTCATTTCCTCTAATTGAATTTAAGACAAAGCGTAGACATTCAAATAAAATTTAAAAAATATAGATAAAATTAATATAAAATTCAAGTACATATTTACATAAGAAATAACCTTCCTAAAGTTACTGTAGTAACTTGTAAATTAAGTATTGATTATTCATTATGAAACACATGTCGATTCGATATGTTTCATAATAAAAACAAAGATCTTAAACCACAGAAAGACGTACTCAAGAAATAAACTGGCAACCCATGAATTTCAGCTCAATTTTTTGAATGGCTTTTTTTCAACGAGGCTTTCGTCATAATTAAAAGCCACCGCGAAATTTCATGTTTCTAATTTTGGCAATTTGAACGACGTTGATGAAAGGTAAATACCTACCTTTAAATCTGAAATTTACATTTCGTCACAACTTTTTGACACGTCTACAAATATTACCTACATGAAATATTTGCCGAAAATTTCAGATTTCACCATGTGTAATGTGAATAGAACGTTTTATTAATACTCGCACGAGCTTTAAATAAAAGCAGTAAATTGGTTCATGATATATTGTCTAATTTCTTTGCATGGATTTTCTACTGTTATAACATGTAATTTTGTCATGAAAAATTATATTCGGCGTCCTAACCATAGACAGCGCAATAAAAGAGAAGAAATAATAACAATAAAAGATTATTTATTTTTCCACATAACCCATTTAAAACTACTAGCTGTTATACAAAAAACAAAGGCAGAGTAATAACAATGCCTGTTATGTAAACCGAGTGGAATATTTCATTTTTGCCCTCAAAGTAAGATAAAGGTAGGATCACTACAAAAACGTGCGCGTACGGAAGCAAAAAGCAAACTACAATATTGTTTCCGACGGGATCTGAAAATTTGAAACGTAACTTTTTCCCCAATCGACGGCGCTCAGTGATATCTACGCAGTTACAAAGGTTTTCATCGCAAATTGATGAAGTGGAGCTTTGTTCGGTAGACTGTACCCATCAATAGGCCACTGTTAGGCGTAGCTCACACAAAAGTAAAGCTAGCTGCTGGATATTGGCTAATGATCTGATAATTACCTTTTATTACATTTGATTCTCTATACGCGACACCTTCTACCTTCCCATTAACACTAAATAGACAACGAATTATAAGGTCATGCATTACGTTTTTGTCGCATATTTCGATTTTATTGGGCTACTTATTTTTAAGTACTCCGTTTACAGGTCTGCATTAATAAAGATTGGAATTGAGCTTACCTCTATATTTTCCAGTACCAAGACTTATATTTTAAAGTTCCCTGAATGGATGAAGACGTTAGTTTTTCGAAAAGTAGACATGATTACATTAACAGTTAAGTGATCTTTGATTTGTATGCCAGTATCGAGAGAGCTAGAGAGGTATATTAAAAATTTTCAGTGAAACGAAGGACATTCTAAAATATCGACAACTAGACCAATTTCGATATGAACGATCCCTTAAAGTGCGGATATCGACGGCCGTATTCCCATGTCTGCAGTATAGTTGTGTTGAATTAATAAGTTAGCAGTTCATGCATATTAAGGCTCGGAGCGACAACCACGGCTCCATATTCATATCCACAATGCCACGGCAAAGCCCCAGTAGCCTCCAGCCAAGTCCCCTTTACCTAGTTGCGATACGGTTACGTACTGAAACGAGTTCCACCGAATCTATTTACATAATTGACTGGAGTTTTTAAATGTAGCGCTTAATCTTGCATCCTTTATTTATACGGAAGCTACAGATTTCTCATATTTCTTATATCGCAAATCTCACTAATAAATTCTTCTTAATCTTTCTAAGGATAAATTAGTTAGTTTTCATTTTTTTTGCTCAATCAAGTACAACTCCAAACTTGTAATGAAATCTTATACACATTTATATCCTTAAGATATTCTTGGGCGGTGGAATGGAAGGATGATATATGTATATGTGTTCATATTTACTATGATATGTATATTTAAATATTTTGGACTCTTAAAAACTAATTTCAATTTTAAAGTAACACTTCTGTACAGTGTATAAATTACACTGTACATATTTCATATTTAATAATTGCTAATAAAATATTAATGGGATACTAACAAACTAAAGTCTAACTGATATTAAAAAAAACACAAACTACATAAATTGGTATAAAACCAAAAACAATCCACTTGAAATCGAACTCAGAGACTTCAATATCACAGTACCGCTATTGATTGATCAAGAGTGCGTTAAAAAGCGCAAAACATGACGAAAGTGCGGGAATATTTCATAATGCCTCGATGATGTGCCTTAACCCAGACATTGATCTCTCAAAAATTGGTTCCAATTAAAATTTGAGCGGCATAAGTGGTACAGCGGCGCAGTAACGATAAAAATCTAGCTATAATTGTGTGCTACGTGCCTAGCGCCGGCAGCCGAACCGGAATCCGTAGAATTTCACACCGCGTTTTAGACGAAATTCACAGCGCTGGTCTGAGTGGTTGGCAAACATAATAAGACGCAAGAGTATGTATAAAAAGTCATGCAGCTATTGTCTATGCAACTTAATATAAGACCTACTATATATCAATAAATACATAAAGTAAATAAGCAAGATTTGTTTACTCATTCTCTTAATAAAGTTAAATATCTGCTGATTATTTGACTACGCTGATTGAAATTAAAGAACTGAATAAAACAATTCATTTCACTCCTATAGACGCAGTAATTTTATTTTAAACTAACCAATCGGTGCATGGTCCATCCATTTCGATAGCCCCCAAGGAGTTACCCGATAAACGCGTCCGTCCCAATTAAAACACGGTACCATCAATCCTGATACGGATTGGGGTTGTTCAAAAGTTAATTCGGGATTTGGGGATTTTAAAGGCCCTACATAATTTAACAGCCAGTTCAATAAAAACGTAAAGCGGCGTAAAGACAGACGGCCGGCTTCTTGTGTTTTTCGTGTCCTAATTTTTACCATGGGCAGGTCTCTTACAGGTGAAGATTTTTTGGTGTTAAAAGGTGATAGGACCTTTTGCGGTTCGACTTCGGAGGTTTAAAGGGTGTGTCCACGGAGACATACTTAACCGGGGCGTTCATACTTAGTCTTCAAGGTAGCAACGCATTTGTAGTTGATCTAAGAAAGAACTTCAATCCTCTCTTATGCTCA
>DWTF01000871.1:0-10251 GCA_018250225.1 Udranomia kikkawai
GGCAGCAGGCTGCTGCAAGTGTCCGCCGGACTAACCCGTCGCTCCAGGTCAGCGCTCCAGCCGGCTATTTATAGAGGTGCCCCTTAAACAGAGTAATTATTCATTGATTAGCACTGCGAGGAATAGGGGATTGCGTTTCTGATAGCCATCGCGCAAACGAGAATCGTCGCTGGCGCCGAACCTCGCCCCGCCCGCCTGCCTCGCGCGCCTTGCTATTCCGACAACATAAACAGTTTATCAATTGGCCATAAGCATACGATGGCTAGATGGCTTTAATAACTCAATAGTTGTATAAAAACCCCATATAGTGCCATTAGCGATATAGTGCTATGTAGTTCTATTGCGGTTATATTGCCAAATACCTATCACCATAATTACCGCCAAAGCTGATATGCAGTTTTATCTTCTATAATAATGATGGATTTACTCGATGGCTATGAGGGCTGCATTCACGTTACGATAAGTGGTCGATATGGCCAAAGCCTTTGTCCTGACGATTAGAACAGAACACCGCAAGAAGGCATCTCGCTCTTTGAATATCCGCGCATTAACCATAACAAACATTCTCATATAAGAGACGTAGAGGTTGAACTATTTTATCAGTGGTATAAGGTATACTTTCGATCTGGAGTTATCATTGTGTTATTGTATAATATTCGATGTGTGCATATCTTTCTTACTTTGTACTTAACTCAGTATATCTTTCAATATAAAAAGAAAAGCCAATAATGAGGAATGTTAATTAAATACAAATTAGTTTTTCTTAGGATACTCTACGTATGACTAACCATATGATAAAATGTTGACATATGGAATACTTGAAGTATTGCATACGTATATGTATGTAATACAGTAAATACAGTATGGCATACGAGAGAATGATTAAGAATTCTTTCAGCGGGCGCTGATTTCCAAAAAAGGAATATGTAATCATACCATACCTTGATAACCAAATGTATGAAAAAAAAACCCTCATGGAAATATTTACGTTCAACTACGAGTATCATATTAATTCAAGAAGAATGTGTACGTGAAACCTACACGAATACCTTTTACCTTTTTCTTGGATATATCAGCGCTTACGTCATGCGTCATTCTGCAAAAATAAAAATCCCTATAAATCTTCGAGTGTCTTACGCCGATTTTTTACTTAAGCAACCAACCCAAATCTCAGGTGCAATTTAAATTCAGTTGCGCTCCACTAAAGCGTTAAGAAGTATTTAAATGACAGTTTCGTCTCAGGATTAAACCTCGGCGCTGGGAAAAGCGAAACAATGGTCATGCATCACTGTTAATCGGTAGTTTTTTTAATCTGACGCTATTAATCGGAATTTACCTTAACACATGACTAAATGTTTAATACTAGTCTTTTCCTACTATTCAAATTCCAGTTATATCGAACTAAATTTAATTGTGTACGAATGACCTATTACTAATAATAATGAACTTGCGTTTTAAGAAATCCTTTTTAACAACAAAACAATCAAGAGAAACCCACAACAAAAAATATTTTATATGCAACTTCTGTTAGGAACAAAGTTTTGAAGTCGTCTATACCTACTCATTGACACAAATTACGTCTTCCTCCATTTATAGAGATTATCATAAACTAAATTACGAGAACTAAACACTATCAATGTGAACGTAGTGAATATTTTAAACGTTCGTAACTGTCCATCCTTCACGGTAGAAGAAGTTTTATCGTTCACATTTTTGGTAGAAATAAATTTGAAGTTACAAAAAAGAAAATAAATTCTGTTTTCTTTCTAGAAAAGTTTATGAATTTCATTTTATTTGTAGCATTTTAAGGGTTTGAGTCAGATATCTGCAAAATATCAGTATTTTTTTCACGTAAACAATTACATAGAATTTAGTATTTTTTTAGACAGGAATACGAACGTATCCGTAAACGTAAAGCTTCCGAGAGACTTCTGCCTGCAATTTATTATAGGGGACACATTTTAAAGACTGGAAAAGGTCTTATACATCTAGCACATCGTTTATGGTTTACTCAGAAATGCAAAGACTTTTAGCATGTATACATACAATATGCAATATAATTCATGTCGAGGACGGTCCCGCAACGATAGAAAAAAGTTAGATCTGCTCTATAAACTTTTGTTTTAGTTTCACTATTAACGGTACATTAGATAAAAACAAAATAAAAGAAATAAAACTAAAAACAGCTCTCAGACTTAAGATTACTAATTAAATAACTTAAGGTGACTCATTTAAATGTAGGTAATGTATTACAATCCGGTCAATCTTGTTTTCACATCATATTATGCATATATTGTAATGTTTACTCGTGAAATATACGGAGCATGAGAAATGTTAATTCGATGAGGTAAAAATCCGCTTGTCCGGAAATAAGGAAAACCCGTTATGTTTTGTGGCGAATATTTAACACAATCTTGTATGAAAATATATCAAATGTCTCCATTACAATTAACAGAAACGTTATTCTTACGGTATATATCCGGTTTTATATTTCATGTAAGCAATTTTGAATGCGGTAGAAGACTAGCGGCGGGACTGCTATACAACTATTTCTTCTATGACCTAGCAGTATAGTGCTACAGTATTCTGATTAAGAGGAGGATGCGGGCTTCCTTTTCGAGACGTTCTATCTTTATCCTCAGGTGAGTCAATGATCGACTTAAGACAGCATTTTTCCCTTTTTTAAAACTACTCATATACTGGTTTGTAGAATGTCAAACAGGGTCTATATACATACTATATACATTTTGAAAACTGAAAAACATTAGGGCGTGTAGGATCTATATCGTCGTTTAATTTCTATCACCACGTCAGTAATTTTTTGGCGGTTTTTCACATTTTAATGCCATTCGCTAGTGAATTGACGCCAAAGTGTTTCGTCAAATCGAAATCAAGGTACGACCAATAAAAACCTTTAAAGTTAAGGAAAAGCTACGGAAGCTAGTGGTATCTATATAAAATTGTGCGGATTGATGACTTACGTGGTGATAGCACTTAAGACGATATCTCGCTCAGTGTTTGATTTGGAGCTTGAAGACGAAATTAAATAACAGTATTACGTATATACATTATATCTTTGCATTATGTTTTTATTTTAATAATCAACTTAGCCTGTTTCGACATCCATTTAGTATGAAAAGGATTAGGCCATAGATTGTCACTTTAGTAAAGTGGGGATTGGTAGACTTTAGATACATCTCAGATAACTAGAGGAACCTTATTGATCCTACTGGTCGATCATCGCTTTAGTTTTTTATTACAATAAAGAATAATAAGAATAGAGTAAAGCTTTATGGAAAACTTTCGGAAGATTTTCAATGGAAAAATTCGGAATTTAAGGTTTGAACACCTATCACGTTTTATCGAAGCAATTCCCAGGCTTGACCGGTTTTTTAATCGGGAAATTCGTGGAAGGTTCGCAAGGATCTGTTTGGGTTCTGACTTGTCACGTACGCCGAATAACCTTTTTATGCATGACGCGAGAAAACTTGACTAATCTCTCAGATATGTATACGTATATGTATACCTAAAATGGCATTTAAAACACTAGTAAAACTGCACTTTATTAAAGATAAATCAACAATAACATTAACGGGTTCACGTATGTACAATATACACATTTACCTACTTCTACATACATACCACAAATACACCAAAACCCAAAAGTAAAACTGTATAGATAATCCAGTTAATTTATATTGAACTATAAAATGTAATATGACCATAACATAGCAAGAGAGCAGGCAGGTCACTTGATGGCAAAGGGTTACCGGGCCTATGGATTATGGATATTATGATATTATTACATTAAACCTCACCTTACTTGAACCTATACTAATCGGTCCTATCTTTACTAATGGTATACAGAGGTAATGTTTGTGAGTTTGTATGTAGTATCTTCGAAACTCCTCATCGGACATTAAAATTTCTTCAGAGTATCATATGCTATATTTGATTAAAAAACAATACGGACCACTACCAAAACTCCAATAATATATTCATACATTATAAAATTCCTTTTGTGTTTGTTGCTTACGTTTAAAATGATACAAGTTATACCTAATAATTATATAAACAATTGTTAAATACCCAACTTTATTTAATCATTTATTTTATCTTAATTGCAAATGTGCAAAGCCAGGCGGGTCGCTAGAGTGGAATACGGTAATAGTTGATTTTAACGATTGAGCTGAGATGGATATTACTATATCCTATATACTTATAGTTTATAAACAGCTTCAATCTCGTATAATATTTCAGGATATAGTTAAATTATTCAAAAGGCGGTAGAATTTACCGTTCGACTCCCGGAGTACACATAACAGCAGTGTTCTTGCTGCTGTTATAAGGCAGAAATAGGCTTTGCGCTCTTGGTCCAACTTAGTCCTTAGGGGTAGCAACGCATTTATAGTCGACCTAAGAAGAAAACTTTGATCATATCATGGGCGGTAGTGACCACTTGCCATCAGGTGGGCTACGAGCTCGTTTACTACTACGTTCGTTTCAATATCTGAAAAGGATCGAAATAAGAAAAAAATAAGACATAATCAATAATACTTTCAATATTATAATGTTTATCTCAGTAACACTCTCTTATTAACAGCAACTCTCGTAAAAGCTAACACAACTCATTCATTGGCACAATATATTCTATAGATGTGAATTTAAATCATGGACGCATCGTATTCAAGTTATATTTACGTACTCACTAAGTAGCCTAAAACAAGACATTGCATTGGCCGCAGTCCATTATTAAACAACTGCGTTCCCTAAATTTCATCTCATATTTTGGGAGCAGTCAATAAATTGATAATAATAGATGGGCAATACCGTTCGGCGGCTGTAGGTATTGTGTGGCGGGGTGTGCGTTCTGGGGTGGACAAAATCAATAGTCGGTGCCTACGAATAGCTCCCACTACACTCACGGAATCTGCACACATCGCGATTCTTTATTTGGCATCTTATACTCCATTTGGATTCACACATCAGGTGCAGATGCTGCCTTCTCGCTACAAAATTGGATTATTGTTGTTGAAATTAGCGCGTTGTATTGAGCCAAAGCAATGTATGCCATAACTGGTAATTGATTTATTTTATTATAAGACTAGCTAAATTTTGATTTATATCTAGTGATGATAATCATGTACGCCTCTTTTGCCAGCTGCAAAGTTTACTTTGGTAAAATTGTTTTGGAAGATCAATCTAAAAACATAACTGTGGGTTACACAGCTTTCTATGTAGATTGAGGAGATCCGTGAACACTCCAACCCCTTTACTATATTATTCAAGCTTTATTAGAAATAAACACCTGAGAAAGTTTTTTAACAAAATTTTTTGTAAGAATTCCGGGCTCCAATTCAAAGTTCCTAAGTGAGATAAAAAATATATATGTCGATAAATTTCCATCATCCAAATTTATTGGTATATTTATCTGAGTTACTTATACAAGATTTGATTTGACCAGAATAGTCTGAATTCCTAACGCATGTCATTGTTAGAAGTACGTGCCTAGCAGTAATACATACCATGATTGGGTTGATTACGACGAACCAGCTAAGAACCACAAATTGTATATGGTGAAGTCAACATTGTTACAAAACGACAATGATGGAGATTCCGTAGAAGAAATATAATAGATTGTGTTCTAGGACCGACGTTGTTACGGATATAAATATTTTTAATTAAAACCAATACATTATCTATTCTGAAACACTGATGAAGGGTAATATAGCGATTTGGCACAGACACACACAATAAAGATAACCAAACTTAAGCGGTCAACTATCAATCATATCTCGGCTACAGTTAAGTGTAAAAAATGTGTGTCACATTACGGATGCCAAGAAAATACCCTAATAATAAATTAGCATAGTAATGTTTGTAGCCGTTATGTTAGGATTGAGACCACTTTAATTAATAAAAGAGTTGGTAGGTTGCGAACTGCTTCCACATTACTCGGGTTCTGCATTTCATTTTTCATTGTGCTGAAGAGCATTTTAATTGAAATCTTCGTAAGGGTTGGAGAGTGTAAAAATAAAGAATATTCGTACTCACGAAAAAGGGGCTGAGCTAATTTTGATAAATGCATTAGAACCTTGAAACCTTAACGGTACACTGGTAAATAACATGATAAATGATAATCGTGAAAACATTCTCGTAGTCGTTAATTCAGAAAGACTTTTTTGAAGTTTCGTGGACTGTTCTAATTTTGTATTGGTGATATCTTCTTTATTGTAGCCGTTAGCTACAAAAATAATACTTACTTTTAAGTTACGCTCTCAAAACGACATCGTAAAATCTAATACGTAGCGCATTGTTATGATTGATATAAATGTCGTCCTTAAGCATTTGGAGATTAGATATAGATATACCGATAGCATCAAATGGTCATTGTACAAGACCCGTTCCATGTGTGTTTCGAATAAATTTCCTCTGAATACCAAAAAGGCAGACGAACAAACGGTGATCCGAAGCGAGAGCAACAGTTCGCCCGGACCCGTTTGAGTGCGGCAATCTAAAACGCGCTTCGCAAGTGTCACTGGCCTCCGCTGACCACTTCAAGTCATAAACTTTAATAAATAATTGTGATTCGTCATAAATAAGGTATTTAATTTTCTTTATGTGATAAGGAAGATTTGAGTTAGGTGGCGCACCCACCACAGCGTTCTGTTTTGAAGAGTAACCTAAGCTTTAGAACCGTTCCATTCGTTCATTTCTTTGTTCAGATGTCTTAGCTCATAAATGATCAACTACATTTTTTTTTTCTACCTAAAGCCGGCCATAGATTTCTTAGAAAGACTTTCTTCTACTACCTCTATATCACTTTCTTTTCCCTTTCCGAGGCGTTCTACGTAAGTCAATTGCTCTTATACTCGTAAAGATATTTATCATTAGATTCAACTTAAACATATTTAATTAAATTCTTTGTTTACATCCGTTGTGAGATGTTTAATGATAAAGTATAATTGATCGAACATAATATCTCGGATATTGATTTACACGGAGTTGCAGAGTCGCTAAGCGGTTTTGCATTGTCAAGATGTATCTCGTAAGTCGTATGCAACACGCATGTGGATGTGATTAGTGTCCTGTTTTCACGCATCCTTTCCTTTATTTATTTTAAATTTACAAAGACGGATGCTCTCGGAAATCAATACCTTAGCGTTTTGTTTTATTGATTTTAAATTGTTTCATGTCATACATGGAATGAATATTGCATACGTCATTTTTATATCATACTTATTATTCCTGCGACTTTGTTCAGGTGGACATTAGGCTAATTTATTATAGGTTTTGTTGGCAATCTGCATATGACGTAGCCAGTGATTAAATTACCATCACTGTGACTGTGACGGCACGCCAGGTGAACTAGAAATCGCAATAAGTTTCAATGGTATAAATTACATTATCGGGCGTAAATATTAACTTTGTTATGTATTATTACATAAACCTGAGATTTTTCGTTACGCTTATTTATTATGCAACATTCATTAACAGCGTGTGAAGCGCTCTTTGCGCTATGGTATCGGCGTATCGGAAACGATGTATCAAATCCATCAATGTCCCAAGACGTTTTACGTGTGTGAATAATATAGTGCCCTTTGTTTAAGGTCATGTATTGTTCTTAGTTTAGCTGATAAACTAGTATTAAATGAGCCAAGAAATTCAGGAATCTATTCTTTCCTCCCTATAACAGGTGAATGGGCATGTAAGTGTACTCTGTATTTACTACGAATTAGCGAACTCTTTCAGAATTTGGAATATCTATATGTTCTTCAGGTACGACTGCAACAACAAGAATTGGTGAGAAATTCACTCTACAAACGTCGTACGAAAAAAAGATTATACCTACTCATTGCTACGCGTATAAACCGTAATAATTACCAATTATTTTCCATTTGATGAGATCAGATTTTCCATTTCAGTGACGATTGTTAAACGTCGTGTCCTCATGATTAGGTGGCAAAAAGCCACAGTAAAGGTAAACGAGAATGAAAGGACTAATGCTGTTAATTTTCGCGACTTCAAACGAGTTGTTGTTTCAGCAGTTGTATATCAACTACAACTGTTTATGCGGCTAAACTCTTTCAACATAAAAAAGTATTATTTTAAAATATATATCGATATAATTAATTTATTTAACGCTGATAGAAATCTTTACGGCAACGTAAAGATTTCCATCAGCATTTACGTCCCGTAAAATAAAAATCTTAAAACCCCGATCATGAAAAGATAAGATGTAATTTATACAGGTATAAATGTTTTGCAACGCTTTTTATATCTTCAGTACGAGTGACTCTTCGTTTGCTCCTTGCAAGTGCACAGGTGGTCTTTATTTTATAACGTAATGTAATTGTTGTTTATAAACCATTCTAAAAATAATACACATTTTTGAAAAACCTTTTTTAGACTTTACTAGATTTTGTAGCCTTTGTAATATTAAATGCGTGGTAGGTATGTCAAGTACTTAATAAGACAGGTTAATGTATAGGGCTAAAGTTTAAAATAAGTAAATAAAAGACATAAGCTAAAAATCGATCTACACTACATGACGAATATTATAGTAAAGTTCGTTTCATATATTGCAAACGAATGAAAGAAACCCTGTTTACATACTGAATTCGTGAACATACTCTATTTATCACATTCGGGTGGTTGGCTAATAGGAAATGTTCTAAGACATTGTTATTTACGCCTGGTTCTACCTCCAATTAAAGAAGATGGATTTTACCTTCCAAATTTCTGATTTGTTGGATATCGCATTAGTGGTCTATTTAGCATCAAATCGCATCAATCAAATCAAAATATTTATTTATCAAGTAAGGTCTAACCTTAAATAGTGTTAAAAGAGTTTTCGCCTACTCTGCCAGGTCTTGGAATACAAATATTAGTTTAAGTTATTTAAATTTTAAACAATCAACAGTTATGTCATAGAAATATTACAGCGCTTACTTGTAATCAGACAGATTACTTCCATACACTCGAGATGTAGCATATACTCGTACGTGTACGTAGTTTTATATTGACGAGTATGTCAAAACAAAGGTAAAACAAGCCCCTTTTTCATTGATGATCGGAAATAGGGTATAAGGTCTTTGGGGAATATTTGAGCCCCTAATCATTAGTCGAACAAACGGCTTGTCTCGAGTCACCCTATATTTGAACCACGTTAGAGAAGAACTTAATGTGCAGACGTAAACATTAAGTTTACCGAGTTATGTGAACCGACGCCCAAGACGAATGTCTCTATAAATTGAGATTTACAGTAGGACCCAGTTTTCAATAAATGTAATTTAGATCCTACAAGTGCTATTAAATCTTTAGAATGTACCTATATATGTAATAGTTGCAGTTATTTATTGTATATTATATATTTGCGTAACTCCATCTTCATAAAATAAGATTGACTAGATAAGAATGCTTGCTACGAACAATGGATTATAAGCAAATGTTATAAAGTATTTAACACTGATATCCCATTAAATTTATAATAGAAGTGTGAATTCACACATTTATAATCGATGAAAAAAAAACATTAATATTCTCCTTTCTATTTTCTTATGACACAGGTGACATAAAAAGTGACTGCACGAACATGTTCTTTATATTTCTCATGTCCACTTTAGTTGTCAGACAAGTCTTCACCGCTTCAGGTCAACCTACAGTACCGCGAGGTGATTACAAGATAGACACCATATCTAGGCAATATAATAAACATCGCTTACGTAAAGGTCGATGGCCACTAAGTATTCTAAGCGTAATTCTAATATACAGACCTTGAATACTGTCAGATAATCTAGTAAATTTAACATGAATGCAACGACATTTACCACTTGCGATAAAAAGATTGCAATCGTTCGTAGTTAGCAAACGTAATGTGTGTGAATGCATTGTATTGTTATGCTGCGTGTCGTAACATTCGCACCGAGTATACGGAAGCGGTCGTGACAAGGTTCAGGAGGCGAGCTTTTGCTAATTGGCTGTAACTGATAGATAAGCAATAAAATCAATGGTGAGGACACCGGCTGCATCTTCAATTTATGTCGATGTGGATGCGCGATGCGTCGTGGTCCGGCGCCGGCCCCCGCCACTGGACCTCATATTTATACGCTAAAGCGGGCACTGCGCAGAGTTCAAACGTGCGACGGGCGCTCGAAACAGTAGACGATCGAAAGAAGAATCGCAACGCGTGGGTAGACGAGGGCGAGTGCAGTGTGCAGTGCGTGCGGGTCGTGTGTCGCTGAAAGCTCG
>DWTF01000872.1:0-10251 GCA_018250225.1 Udranomia kikkawai
AGTATGCTCCAGGCCTTCCCCCGTTGTGGGAAGAGACCCGTGCCCAGCAGTGGGACATAAAAAGGGTTGCGGCCAGTGTGATATTTCTGATATCATATTTGGTAATCCGGTTTGTTGTTAGGGGCCCTTTAAGTATTACGTAAGCAGATTTATTACAATTATTTACTAATTTATTTGACAAGAGGGTAAGGGGGGATGTGTCAACAAAAATAACGTTAAGATCTCAATCAATATCGTCAAAAATAAGCATAGCAAACACTGCCCTCCCCCTATAGTGCTCAACGTTAGAGATCTAGAGGATTCCACATTAAGAAGATTTCCAAAGAGATTCCAATGAAAAGAGACCTAAAGCTTTTGTTTCCTCTTTCAATGATAAATATGAAACAAATTGATACATTTTAGAAATCACGTATTAATAGCCGAAACTAACTAACTAAGTAACTTAACAGACGCAACCCGACGAACTCCCAGGAGCTCAGGATAAACAACGCCAACTCAGTCTGGGGGTCCTACTACCTGGCCAGCCGGCCAACCATGGTGCTGGTCCACGGGTTCAACAGCAAGGGCAAATCTGGCATGAACACGGAGATCACTGCCGCCTACCTCGCTATCGCGGACGCTAACGTCATCGTAGTAGACTGGAGCCGTGCAGCCAATGGCCTCTACACCACCTCCGTGTGGAGCGTGCCCAGCGTGGGCCAGGGGCTGGGCAACTTCCTCGCGTGGCTCTTCAACACCGCTGGTGGCAACTGGAACAACCTCCACTTGGTCGGCTACAGCCTGGGAGCTCACGTCGTGGGTAACGCTGGCCGCACTGTCGGCGGACGACCTAGCCGTATCACTGGTGAGTTTTGGTTGGACCACGCTTTTTTTCGGCGAAGTAACAATTTTTAAATGTTTTGCGTTTCAAAAACTGTCTTTAAACGGACTTATTGTCTGTAAGCGGTTATTAGGTAAAACTGGATAGACTACAATAAACAAAAATTTTACTTCATCTGGTGCGATGTGATTACTATTACTATTTTTATTATTCTACTTCTATACTATTTAATAAATTTACAATAGATGTATGAATTAAATTACGTGATTAAACTATAATAATTTGTTGTCCAAATTTAGAAAAATGTTTCATCTTATAATCGGCTTTTCACGACCATTAATCACAGATATCCAGACATACCAGTAATCATAGTCTGTGTACAGACGAGTACGCACAACTAAAAACCTTCCTTCCTTCCTTCGCGTACTTCTAACATTCCGCGATAGCCTGAGCTCGTTTGTCCGATTCTCTACAAATAAACCCCTAATAGCAACAAAAAGCCCCTAACCAAACGCGTTGACAGGTCTGGACCCCGCGGGCCCTCAGTGGGGCGGCAACTCCAACGCTCTGAACCGCAACGACGCGGCGTACGTCGAATCGATCCACACTGACGGCGGCTGGTACGGCATCCACGACCCCATCTCTGACGCTGACTTCTACCCCAACGGCGGGAGGCACGCTCAACCTGGCTGCTGGCTCCACACCTGCTCCCATGGCCGCGCGCCAGAACTCTTCGCATCCAGTATACGGACGAACCACTTCGTGGGCAGACAGTGCGCTAACCTCCAGCAAGTTAGGAACGACCAGTGCACTGGTGGTACTCTGAATATGGGCAATAGTATCGTCTCCAAGCGAGGGTAAGTTGAATTTACTACGCTAGATTGGTTCAACTTAAGCTAGGTCTTCTCCAATGGCGAAAGACACTAATACCTAGCTGCGATCTGCGCACGGGTAGCACCCTGATTATGGGCAACAATATTGTATTCAGTAGGTAAATCGAATTGACTATTCGGCCTTAATTCATCTTAAACTGGTTCTACCCCAACTGCGGGTACCTTTGTACTAGTTAAGACAATCGGAACTTCGAAAATTGTCAAGACTTTTATGGAACAACGCCCTTGAACTTGAATTTTCACACATTGTGTCCCAGAACATAACGATATCCTGGCAACAGGGAGAGGCCTACTCACGACGTTCAGAATAAAAAAGGTGTAAGGTAAAATAAAAAGACGATTTCTAAGTAACGTGGTGCTCGATTACCAGTCATTTTAGCAAAAACCTAAAACAAAACTACCTCCAATGTTACTTTTCGGCACTGTGATCAAAGTTTTCATTTATTCGTGTGCATGTATAGGTAGAGTTAACTCGCTTGTCTTAACCACGTCTTACCCTGTTAATAAAGTCGGGGTCACAAGCAAGTACGAAATTATTCTAATATTATTCATCACGTTTCAGAAACGGGCTCTTCAGAATGAACACGGGCAACCGTTGGCCTTTCTAATTAAACTGACGTCACGCAAAACAAAATGACAAACAAAATGACAGAAGCAATCCAGAAATATCAAAGAAGAACATTTCAAAAATAAATTATTACTCAACAGAACCTGCGTTATATTTGCATGTTTTTTTGTCGAATTGTGTGTGTATGTTTGCCTTTTTGTACATCGCGGGGAAAACCTGATACATGGATGGATATCATATAGATAATGTGTAGAAATCGTCGTCGAAAAAATATCCTTTTGCACACAATTTTACAGCAAATAAATGAATTATAAATATGACATTTCATATGGAACGTAGGTACGATCAAAGATTTCAATCGTAGATGCGCCCTCACTATAGTGCGATCGCGCCGAAATGTTTACACCTGAAATGAGTGAGCTAAAGAGTATATGAAAGAGGAAGTATAGCTTGTAATTAAGTATGATAAAAAGGGATGACACTATTGCCCCTGTTCACCACACATTTGAATGATACGCCACAGATTTTCGGTGCCAGGGCGAATTTAACTATTTAAATCTCTGAGTACGATGGATGGACAATGGACATGTACCAAATAAAAGCCCTAGGTAAATAAGGTAGATAAATCCCGCTGGATACTTTTAGGCATTAGCATAGTCGCATTTTGGGACAATAAGTGTACGAAATTTTATGTTTACGTATTGAATTAATAGACCAGTTGTTATGCTCTGGGATTCCACCAGTTTTGAACCAGGGTTGCATTGCACTCCAAGTTATTACTTCGTTTTCGCTATGCACTTTTCTGTCTTACTTTTGTTCAGCTCCTCAAATTTGTAGGATTATTAAATAGTCCGTAATATTCTTATGCAAAGGGGCTATTAACCACAAAAACACTTTTTAAACCCAATTAACAAACCAGAGATTGGTGAATGTAAACAAAAAAACAATCGAACTTTTCAGATTTATTATATAAGTAGGTATAGATAACATTTGCCCCCAACACTCGAGTCGATTATTTTAAGATAGCAAAGATAACGAATGGTTTTCCGTATTATCTGTTACGTAGGGATAATTGATGGGATCTTAATCTTATCTAAAGGTATCGTAATTTCCACAAACCTTCAAAAGGACGCAAATATAAATATTGATGAATTAATGTTTTCTAACAGATCTACCAAAGCTAGTGGAAGATTTATCATATAGTAAGAGTAGTAAAGCAACGCGCATAGCCCCGCGGCTTGTGAAGATTTCATGTTATTTCATGATTATAAATACGAAAAAATTGTGAATTTGGATAGATATTTTACGTAAGACAAGAAGATGAAACTTTAGTACAGCTTACACATCAGAAAAGCACTTATTTATATCATATAATTTACGAAAATATTTTTAAATGGAGCAAATATAACGATAAGTGTGTGTGGATATTATTTTGTGCAGGATTTTTTTTTTCTATTTAATATATGACGCGGGCAAAGCCGCAGGCTACCGGTAGTTGTGTATAATTATAAAAATAATTATCAAAAACTAAATCGAATTAGCACGTGCGTAGTAACCGATATGGGAATGTTAAATTCTATGATAAATTCTATCCTATGATAAAATCCATTTACGACTTCCTTACGTATATGTACTAGTCGTTGCCTATGGATTCGCTTTCATTCAAACACAATTCATCCAATAATCCAACCCAAATTTCATCTTACAATTATCTAGTATGTTTTTTATGAATATGATAAGCATAGATAAGAATATAGAACCTTTTACGGTTCGACTCCGGAGACACTACCGCTACACTAACTTTTGCCTTATAACCGCAGTGTTCTACTGTGAATGCTACTGTATCTTAGTTTGAAGGGTGTGGTCAGAGAGGCATGCATACTTAACCGAGGCGTTCCAACTTAGTTCTCAGGGGTAGCAACACATTTGTGGTCGACCTAAGAAAGAACCTTGAACCGATTTTGAGTTGATTAAATAGTTCCATGGGCGGCAGTGACCACTTAACATTAGATGCACTGCATGCTCGTTTGCTACCTCAAAATCATTTTTAAAATTTTCAATTTTCAAATTGAATTTTAAAAAATATGCAACCTTCAGATTTAAAAGAATATTCGTCTTTGTAGACAGTTTTGGATTGAAAACTCAACAAATCATTATATAACTTCTCTAGCAGTCTATATTTCAAAGACTTATTCACAGTTACATGAAGAAATACACTACTTAGTGTGGATTTTAAAATCGTCATAAGCATATTACTGTGTTTACATGGTATTGTAATCGTTTTGTCTTATGAAAATCATTTTCATGTTTCGTTTCCTTTGATTTAAATGTAATAACAACCAAATAAAGTGATTTGAAACTTATTTATAGCAATTTACATTTTTGATGTTTTACGATTATGTATTTAAAAATTATCATACATCAAAAAATGCTATTGTGGTATCTTGCAAATATTTTAATACAGGCGTTCTTTTAAACATAGGTCAGATAAAATATACAATTTTAATTGAATATTAGAATCAAATGTACCATCTTTCTCGCTAATTGACACAAAAAATCTGCAGAAAAGCTAAAACAGATAAATAAAATTCCTGCAGATTATAAAGAAAATGCTATAACGTATTAAGAAAAAAAACGTCCCTCCATTTTGAAAGGTCGCAGTTTGGCAAAACAGCAGTTATAGCGCTTAACGCGCTGCCGTGTTCAAACGACATCGCTTTTCAACGGAGCACGTGGTCAGTGATCGATCGTGGCGAGAGAATGAGATGGCATCTCGATGTAGGGCTTCCAAGCCGACTGTGGCTAAGATACTTCCGTTTGAACTTGTTATTACCTTTCTTTCTTTTGTACAGGTGGATTATTATGCTACGTTTGTGTAGATACGTGTAGTTTACGCGTGTAAGTATTTTTTTTATATTGCTAGGAGTTTTTTTTTGCCATCGGATTTTTTCTCTCGGTCTACCATAGCTTAGAGTCTGAGAGCGTTGAAAGCCGATGACTAATGGACTAATGGAAATGTAGACGTTCAGTACGTGTTCATCTATGTAACTTTTATTTATTAAAACAATAGTTGACACTTTTATTAACCAATACGTTCGCCATGTTATAAAAATATTTATCTCCTGAATTAAATACTAACAGTAAGCATTGAAATGCTGCTTCAATTTTTTTAATGCATATTGCAGTTGCCTGTCAACTAAACATTGCCATGTACAAAAAAATAGGCGCTCGAACAAATTGAATTTAGTGTCGTTTTATATCAAAGAGTTAAAAAGGAATAAGCTGCCCGAACTTTCGCATTATAATGAGAAACAGGTAACAAAAGGTAACAAAAGATCGTGCAGCAAGCTGGCAACACAGCGAGGGAGAAAAGCCTGTGGCGCAACGACAAAGGGTTGCAACCTTGAAATATAATATTAAATTTTTGTACCGAATAACGTAGTGACCATGTCGGATTTCCGTTCGAAGGAGCCTGGGTTTAATTCCTACCGATATTTAAATGACGAGTTTAACTTCGAGATCTGTTTGCTTGTATGTGTGTTTAATAATTATTACAATATGCAAAAGTGTGAAGCCAAAAAAGGATAAAATCAGTTGTAAGGTAAATAGGACGAAATAATTAGCAACAGTGACAAAAATGACCTGCTATGCTATTAATGCTACTGGACTCATGGTTCCATTAAGATGACTCCGTCCCTTAATTGAATTAAATGCAACCTAGGAATGTATACTATAGAACTATATGTAGACAAATCTATAAATAAGAAGTCACAATTATTCTAAAGTAACTAGAAATAGACATTTTCCGATATCTATTGGAAAATGTATTTATGTGTAAAAGGAGTATGTATGAGCAAAAACCACTGAGCTCTAAATTTTAACCTACTTTGTCTTGACGGTACACCTAATTGGTTTTTTTATATCTATTCTAAAATAAATACTTGATATTATTTTTCTTGTAGTGTTCAATATACTATTACCTATTATCAATATTTAAATTAATTACGAAAAATCGAAGGTTTTATCCTCATTATCACGTGACTCGCAAATGGCCCGTGACGTAACGACAGGGGCGTTACGACACAAATCAATTTGTCGTTCGTTGTTTCATACATGTGGAATAGCATCCGATGTGTTTAGTTTTAGCGGGAAAATTTGAAAATGAAATTTATTTTTAGATTTTAAATTACTGTATGAATGATATTTTTTCGTATTTTTTTTTTAGATTGAAACTAAAATTTAGAGTTCGAATCCTTAAGCTTGGCTTAAACAGTTGCCAGCATTATTAATAATACGATATATTATAGTTTGTTTTAATGCGCAAAAAGTACTAGTATAAGGTAATAGTGTGAATATAGAAATAAAATAAAATATTGGTGCGTAATTAATAGACGCCAATTTTAAAACTAATGAAAGTAAAATCTCTGGACCGATCCAGTGATGTACTATTCAATTCGATTCAATTTATCGATAATATTTCGTTGTACAAAATAAAAATCTATTGTTCTTATTTTAAAGAATCTTGAATTAGGTATAACTTTTAAACTGTTTAACCCAAAACTGGAGTTTTCTGCGGAGATTAAAATATTAAAATTAATGCATTGCGAGCGATGCCATTATTTTAAAGAAAGGTTTTACAACTAAAAGATTTTGTACTGAATATACGGGGTTGGTAGATAAGAAGAGAGATTCTTTTATATATATAAAGATCGATATTGGAAAACCTAATTGCTGTAAATCGAAATTTACAGAGGGGCTGAAAATTCGTTACTCATAGACTAAGAACTTGAAAGTATCTTTTGATTGAAGTTCTTTATATCATAACGCTACTTTTTATATGAGTTTTGTTGAAATTCAGTGCTTACGGGTTTTTGACATACAGGAGAGACGCTTCGTACCATCGGTACGTATAAGCAATTATATTTTAATAAGTCATTGAAAACACGAACACACAATTAATTGCATTTGCACGTAAAATGCACTTAACATCTCGAAGTTATAATAATTACTGCTACCTATCTCGATAGGCGGCAGTAATTATAAGAATAATCACATTTTTCTTGTAATACATTTTTATTGCGTAATTGTTTTGATTTATAACAGGGAATTTCCAACAGCATAAAACTTTTATTTACTAGATATTATTCAAATATTTTTTCAGAAATTTTCGCTGAGGCATTTTTGGGCTGTTTAAAAGTAAGAGTAATAAGATAAAAACCAGAGGAGCAAAAAAATATTTATCGCCGCTAGAAAACATAATTATTCTAATTTTTTTTTCGGGTTTTGTTCTATAAATATGGACTCCTAAAATGGTTTTCTCTTAGACATATTCCATGTACAGACAGAAATCACTTACATATTTATTATAGATATAGATGAACGAAAAAACCAATAGTTTTCAATTATGTCACCGATGAGGCAATAAAATATTTAATTTCCGAGAACTGAGAGGAAAACGGAACCGGAAAATCTAGTATCCGGCTAAACAAAGGCTGTTTTTGCGATTTCAGATTAAAGTACGTAGAATTCTATTAATAGACCATTGTTTAGAGTATTTGAACTATATATATCCCATTGTCTTGTAACGTTATGATATAAATAATATTAAAGTCACATATATTACTGCGTAACATATAGTATATAGTAGATATATTATCTACAAATATTAAGATTACGCAACAAATAAAAAAAAATAAAGTATTTAGCCTAGCCTTCATAATATTCATATGGCTAAAAATACCTATTTAGCTATATAAATATTACGAATCAAACTTAAAACAATTTTCTTTGAGTGCAAAATTATGTCAAAGTATGTACCTATCTTTGAATATACATAGATTGACTTAACAATTTTTAACAAATACATTTTAGTTCAACAATTTTATAAAAGCTTTTATCGTATCATCCCGGATATTAAATTTGGGATAACGAAATAAACATCCTACTGGCATTATTGAAATTGAATAACTTCGCCGAAACCGTAACTGCGGCCTTCACCTCGCGCAGAACCGATACGTATTTACGTAACCGTACCTACGTACATCACTATTTTTAAAAAAGTTAAAAAAAAAAGTGCAATGAGCCATCTATACATACAGCCTTCATGGAGGCCAATCCACAGCCTGACCACGTGCAATAATTACGATTCACCAGCCTGAATGAATCCTGACCTTTCTCATGGCGACGCAGCCCCCCCACACCCCGCGCAAAATCAATACACACGGGGACGTAAAACCTTTGCGAAACTTGCACGTTGTTGTTCCTCTCAATTAGAATAACAGAAACAAACACTTTTTTCTATATATTATGAAATAGCTATCTTGTCTGCAAATTCTTCGCGCAGGCGTGATGAATCTTCGCTTGTTAAAAAATTTAAAAGTACCAAAGAATTAAGATGAAAAATGCGTTCGCTTAGGCTTCTTCTATTCACAAAGAACAAACCCAGAGAAAATAAGCTTATGTCATTAATGATAGATTTTTTAAAATTAAATATTTAACCTGTGATAAATTAAAAGTACTAAATTGAATGACAGATGACTTATTACTAAATTTTTAAAAAGTCAAACGGACATACATTGATTTCAGAACGTATCCATAAATCACTGGCCGCACGTAGTTCTTTCTCGGTTGACGGAAATTCAAATTTGGAATCGCACGCGACAGCCGACTTCCGCGACGAACGCGCTGCACTGACTGCCTTACTGGCATAGGGTTAGAGACGTACACCCCAGTATATTGTGCCCTATCGATAGATTCATACAGATGTCATCACAGAAGTTCAGCTGTTTATAATTGCTGCGAGTGAATGTAGTGATGTTAACAAGTTTATGGTTAATTAATCATTTAACAATAAGGTGTTGATCTTCACAAATCTGTAATGAGTCAAAAAGGGCTTCGCAACTTTACGTATGCTTGCTTTTTGTACTTGCTTTTTTATTTAGAACCATTTATATCGCGTAGGTATAGTTATTTCAACTACACATATAACAATTTGACAGTAGGATAACATGATGACTTATAATATCAGATGGCATGTACCTAAAGGTGAACTAAGAAACTTACATAATACATGGTATGAAATGGATTAAATATCAGAATCTATCATGCATTAAATTAAAGTCGATCGGTTTTATGACTCTTACGTTGCTCAAGAACATTTTTGCATCTATATATGTTAATCCAGTCGCCCGTTATCTATTATATTACGATATGGGTCTATTTTTTTTTTTGAGTATTTCCCATACAAACTGCATTCTAGATGTAAGGTATTAAATATCGTATCATCTGTGATTGATGATGATCACCAAACAAAACAATCTTTTCCGAAGTGTATCGTTGCTTATACATTTTTTTCCAGCCGACTTATCACACCCTTAGAAAGCACAGTGGCATAACCACTCTTGCCGTTGGTTTGGTAATGCTTACGCGCATTAATATCGTAAAACTTTGTGATATTTCCATATTATGGAAGTCTTACATACATGGCCTCTCTGTCAGTCCTTGTGTCTCTAGGTGTGAAACTTAGATGGAAATTATTTTCTATTTGAAGGTGAAAAAGGTGTGTTTGATGACAGTGATATGAATTGGAATATATTAAAAGGTGCTGTACAAGTTTTTCTGCATATTTTTGTATATTTTTTACCTTTAGAATGGTACTTCATCTGCACTTGTATTGTTTAGATTGACAATAAATTGAAACTAACAAGCGCGCAATCTATTTCATTGTAGAGGCGATATGAATCACTGCAACCCATCAAGAACTATAAATAGGTGCTTCATGTTCTTTTTATGTCATCCGTGGAAGTACCAAATGGCCATGTAATCCTGTATTAAAAGACCATTTTAGCACGAGTCTGTGCACTTTTCAATAATGGTTTAACTTTACGTATACACGATATCGTCGTTGCGCGTGCATTACCGCGTAAGAGCACTTTGTAAAAACCGCGTAACAGCAAAAGGTCAAAAATTGA
>DWTF01000873.1:0-10244 GCA_018250225.1 Udranomia kikkawai
CCCCTGAGGTCTAAGTTGGAACGCCTCGGTTAAGTATGTCTCCCTGACCACACCCTTCAAACCAGAACATAGCAGCACGAACTCTGCTGTTATAAGGCAGAAATAGGTGTGGCGGTGGTGCCTCCGGAGTCGAACCATAAAAGGTTCTACCACCTTCACTTGATTTGCATGTACATTGTTGTGGTGACCTTTCTTCAAAAAATTTATCATTATACTTCTAATGGACGAACAATTGCCCGATACAAGTATTCACTTCCTCACCAAGCTAAAGTCTCACGGTCAATTTAAAATGTTTTTATAGTTGGCTTTGGATGACTTGAATGGCTCGACTTGGTTTGGTGTTATTCTTGTAGACTCTGGGGGATTGTCAGACATTAGGAAAAGGAACGTAGCTGTTCATTTTATTCTTCACGAGTAGCATACATCTTCGACGAACATGGAATTTTAGTCGGCTTTGAGCTCTGATGGAAAACGACGGTTGTGTAAAAGTCGTTTTTACGAAATTATAAAAAACTAGCTGACCCGGCGCACTTCGTATCGTCTCCCCATCCCCGTTCCCATCCCTCAACTGTTTTATTTATGAAGTACAACTTATCAAAACATAAAACTGTAACAATAAATCGGTTAAGCCGTTTCTGAGATTAGCGTAGTCCAACATAAAGATATACAGACATACAGAAAAATAGACGAAATGGAAAAGCATTGTTTTGGGATCTCTTGAGTATATAAAAGCTCCCATTATCAATTTTCAAATATTTTTACCATGTAGAGACAGCGATTACTTACAGTTTATTATATGTATAGAACATCATTTGAAAAATAGATCAGTACCGAAGTTCGACATGGTAACGCAACGCTTAAACTATGCTATTTGAATTAGGTGCAGCTTAACTTCGGTCGGGTGTAAGTTTAGCCTCAATTATACCTTTGGCAATTTTAGAACTTCGAGATATAGTGTTTTTCGACCACCAACTCGCGATTCGATTACGTAAACTATACTATTCTCAAAATATTCGTGATCGCGGTACAGTTGTGGAACCTATCCATGCGAATGTACAGATATATCGGTACCTACAATTTGTAATAAACTTTAGTCTGTAAATGATGTAGACACTTACATTTAAGACTGGTGTAAGATCTTAAACACAATTAGATAGAATTTTAGCTTCATTGGACATGCATGTTCATGGGCCGAAATGGATTTAACTTGATTTCATCTCAGTTGCAAGATTGTGTGCTACCTTTAGTATAATCGAATTTTTATTACGAACAAAATTATAAAACAAATTGAAGAGCAGACAGGGTGATTGATACACTCCATTGTTGACATTAATACAACGGGCGTTAATGTATATTTAGACGAGGAAACAGTTATTTCGGGATGACATCGTTCTAATAATGTGCCTCGTGATTTATTAAGCTTGACGATTTTAATGCTCCGAGATACCACCGTTTATATGAATAATGGGCCTCTTTGTGACAATGCAATTCAGTTATCTTTCAACGCTACTTTGTAAGACTATCAAAGCGTGGGATTAAAGGGTGAGTTCCGCGCTGTGCGACTTTTGACTGCGATTTTCGTATGATCTGGCTTGTTTAGTCGGTAAAAAGAAACTCGGTCTTATGCTCTACATATGTAACCGCCGAATTTGTTTTTAATTTTTTTTTTTTTTCATTGGTCCTTGAATATCTGATAGGATATCTGTATTCATTTATAATAACGTCCTTATTTTATGTAAAATCAAGCTGCACGGTATTCTGTCAACAAGATCAACGGACCAACGTTCTTATAAATTTTTGGTTCAATCATTAACTGTGACCGATCAAGTAATCCTTTAAGGCTGTAGAGTTCTTGTGGCGGTCACAGTTTCTAATGCTTTTAGTAAACACTGACCATTTAGCATCTGTTGAACTACGATACCCGTTTGTATGCATATTTCATTTCTTCCAAAATACATTAAAGAAAACATATACAGCTTAAAAAGAATTCTCTTCCGTGCATGAACTGTAAAATAATGCTCGAATTGCAGTCGCAAAACGAACGCGTAGCGATTCCACAGTATTCTAGTGAACAATTGAAACGTTGTTATGTATCTAAATTTCTTTCAAAGGCGGTGAATTTTCCAACAACCCACAACGCGAGTGTTCGTGCATATTTGAAATCCAAAGAAGTTTCTGTATATACTATGTACTATGTATGTTTGTAGGTAGGTACGTGTATCGCGTGAAATTCTTTCACAACTTTCTTGATCGATAGTGTTCCGTGCGAGCATTCTACAAGCGTTGTTTGCTTTTGATATGGCTCGAGTATTTTTAAATGCGATCCTTTGTGATTTGTCTTTTCTTTGTATAAAAAAATGGAATATGGTACGAATTTGGTGCGTAAAAAAAATGTTGCTTTTTCGATTCACTCGCAATAAAAGCTAGGATCGAAATTCAAATTTTAATTTTAACAACTGAATTTTTACGTTTTCAAATTTCGAACGAATGAGTCGATCCAAATAGCGGACTCTAGCGTGCGTTCGTACATGTTTGAAATTCGAAAGATGTTTTGTATATAATAGGTACGATTTTCGCGTGAAATTCTTTCACAAATTTCTTGATCGGTAATGTTCCGTGCCGGTATCCAAAGAATTGTTTGCGTTTGATATTGCACGAATGTTTTTAAATGCGGAAACTTCTACGTTCAGTTACACATTGAATGTTATGGCATTGTGGTGTTTCGTTTGTGGAGATACTACTTTAGTTTATATAGAACGATGACAAAATTTCTTTCTGTTTAGCTCATGCATAATCTGCACTAATGTTTGTACCAGTATGTGGTAGCTACGTAGCCGTCATGTTGTTACGGTAGACTCATAAAATAGCCGTATAACTTAAAAGTGAAACTCATATTACTTAAATTAAGGATAATAAAATACACATTAATTTCAAATGTACATACTCGTACCATACAATAAAATTTTGTTCGAATAAAAAATAGCAAAATTGTTATACGTACCAATGTTTCGTTTAAAATAATATAACAATAATATAAACGTGAAGTACGTTATTTATTTCATGTTTCACAATGGGGTTGTGTTTGTGGACGAGTAAGTACTTAGGTATTAAGTCAATTTGAAAACGTTTCGCCGTAACAGAAGTGCTGGCTTTTGAACGCAGAGCGTTAAAATGCCACTTCTCATTATAAAAATTAAGAGTAGGTACCCACGTCGGTAAATTCAAATTAATTTTAATTAAACATCAACTTTGTTAGCGTGAAATGTTAAAGTTAAATGTTCACACGGTTGCATTTTAATTTTAAAATTCGTGTGATACATATTACGTATTGTACTTGACATTTTTCTAAAATGTGTCGAGTTTACCAGGTAGGCTAGAATTTGGCCAATGTCATATGCCGTCGTGATTTGGACCTAAGGTTTTATTCTTTTGTTTGTTAAAAGATACCAGTTTATCTGTCTTTATTTTTGAGAATTAGCTTTTTTCGCGGTTTGACTCGCGTTTGTGCTAAAAGTATTTTTTCTTTTTCCAAGGCAATATTTTTTGTCTTTTACATGCAATATGCCCTTTTCTCCTCTGTACACACAATGCGTGTAAAAAAATTCATGACTATAAAAAAAATTACATTCACCTTTATAATCTTAGCTACGAGTAAGAACTTGGGAATCCCAGTAAAACTAAGCAGCCATTTAGCAATTACGAAAGTGCCACTATCTAGATGTCATTCCCCGCACTAAAACCTTTATCTGTGAAATATTTGCAAAACAGTCGACAACTCAAGTTGTGTCAAAGCCATTTACATCGACAATCTAGCTCCGTGAGGACCACTCAAAACTGACCCCTTTTTATTATGTCTGTAAGTACTCTCGAAACGGTAGAGCATCCTTTGACAGTTCAATGGTTGTCTTGTTTTTGAGAAATGTCACGTTACTTTCATTTCTGTAACTATCTCCGTTACAGGCATTGTTGCTAGATGAAGGTTTTTATTTTTATTTTAAGGCTTACAATTAAGTGAATTACATAGAGATTGTATAGAAGGCGACGATGTAAGGCTTTTAAAACTTTTATAGTAATAAGGCAATGGGTTTATCCCAGACCTGAATTGTATTTGGCTGGTTTACGGAAAGACGTAGTTTACTCCAAAATTCTACATGATCGTATCCAGATGTCGTAACCGCTTGAATTATATTCTTTTCGTAGTAAATCTGTGTCGTTTATGTAAACGTCAGTGTTGACCGCGTTACATACCTGAATTCATTTGCATCTACACAATTTTAATGATGATACTGCGCTCAACCTCATTATTTTCCTTTTAGTACGTAGGTATAATGAGTACAAAAAATTATGATACACATGCAAAACAACACGCTAGGAGTTCCTGTACCGGTCAGTGCGACAATGCTCAAAGAAACAACCATTCAGGCCAGTAATAAACATCTTAACTCACCATGCAAATTTTTGTCTCGTTAAAAATCTAATCCAATCCATTCCAATGGCGTGGTAACCATTGAGCTATACGGGTCATAAAAAATATGATGTTTGTATTAAATAATACATTCATTCGAAATAAATGTTGAAAAGAAGATTAGTAATCAACAAACTGAAGTACTAAAGGTTTCAAGATATTTTGACTTATAAAAGTCAAGTAACATTGCACTATGTTTCTTTATTCCTTATTTATAACGAGATGTAGGACCTCTCTTCATACACTAGTCAGAAATGTTACCAACTAACTTGCTTTAATTATAATACTAACAATTCAGAGGGTGCTCTGCCCAGTCTCATACGAAAGATACATTAACCGTACATGTTATTTAGCAGCGTAAATCACAAACGGCTCTATCCTTGCAGCCGCGGAAGTGCCAGCGTGCTACTCAGGCGAGTCGTGGCGCGGCGTCTCCCTGGAGGACTTCGCCTCTTGTCCGTGGAACCTGGCCAACAACCGGCAGACGAGGATGCTGGCGGACCTGGCGCTGGTGGGCTGCTACAACGGCACCCTCAGACATCGGTCCGCCGAGAGCGACAGGGTGCTGCTCGCGTCGGCTAAGAGGAATCTCGCCGCGATGGCGTACTTCGGCCTCACCGAGTTTCAGAAGGTAAGGACGGATACACGTCTGTGTTCTTGTTGGGTTTTAAGAGGTAGGAGGTACATGCTAAGCATCCACCTGTGGTTTTCGCTTAGTTGCGGATTATGAGGATATAGATAAAAAGACTGTACTTTTGTTTTTAAGTTATTTTTGTTTTATTTCTAATTGATTCGTAGATTACGCATCTAAGACTGTTCTTTAGCAAATAAAATTCAGCGAATTGGCAATCATCTTGCGTGGCTTTACGCCTTCTTTTTCTTAAGACATGGTTACAACTATAGGCCATTTCTACTTGAGGCTTTCTAACCGATGAGGCTAACTTATGCCATTGGTGAATATCTGCACAACGAACAGCCTAAATCTTCACCTAGCACGAAAAATCGAATTCAGTTCAATCTTTTTAAACTCGACGTCTCCAAAGTATTTTTTCCCTCTGGCAACATATTCGATTTGTGCAAATTGCGTCCACCGATAACAAGAGAGTTCGATTCAATCGGGAGCGGCGCCGCGTTGAGACCGAAGAGACCGGAATGAGCGGAATGTAGAGTCGCTGACGATCGCACTCGCACAATGGACGAACGAGGCTTTGTTTTATGGAATGACTGAGCGGGATTACTGAGCTAGTCTTGAACTCAGTATAGAGAAAGAAATTCGTCAAATGTTACTTGACTCGCCCGTCATGTATAGGGTCACTGCTCGCATGCTGTTAGCCCTTTTGAGGTGAAAATGTTTTACAATGTATAAAGTAAAAGAAAGGCGAAAAAAAGGATGGTTGAACTTTTTGTGGGGGCGAAAGACAATTCTCCATTAGAACATTAAATCCTCCTCCCTACTCATTTCATGTACAGGTTTCAGATAAACCATTTTAAAATATAGTAGTTGCTTTATTTATTTAAAAAAAGGGTTGTAAAGCAACGCATTTCAACCGGAAACGGCTTCACGCGATGAATTGAACGGATTAGTGGCATGTAGAGTAGCTGACGATCGCATTCGCACAATAAACGAACGATAATTGTGAAATCACTCGCCGGGAGTAAGCTAATCGTGAGCCTATAATTAAGAAAATATTGCCAAACAGGGCTGAATCGAATCTACACAGTGACGTAGGCGCACAAACCAAATTGCTCTTTCCGCCTCCACGAATCTACATAACTAATGTAGATTTTCAGTTAAACGAAACGTTTAAAATTGCCAATCGAACATTACATTATTGTTATTTCGTTCACAACCTTAGAAAAACTTTTTTGAATGTTATGAAGATAAAAAGAGACTGAAGGGAAATTCGGGTTGAGAATCGAACGAATGAACGGAATGTAGAGTCGCTGACAACCGTACTCATGCAATGGACAAGCGAGGCTTTGGTATACAGAATTACGATTTCTGGACAGGACTACGATGGTCTTTTACCCATAATAAAGAAAGGAAGGCAAAGGTTGACTGACTTGATTCATCCGTAGTATAAGTAAGGTCACCTTATGACATGTTTTCGATAATTTCTGATCCCACATATTACTTTTTTGTCTTGTTTGTTGTCTTGTTTTTGTCTTGTCTTGTCTGATAGAAATTAATGCTTAAATTAGTTAAGTTAATAGTTAATTTAAAAAAAGGGTTTAAAAAGGAACGCATAACAATCGCGTTGAGAATCGAACGAATGAGCGGAATGTAGAGTCGCTGACGATCGCGTTCGCACAATGGACGAGCGAGGCTTTGTTTTGTGAAATGACTCGGCGAGATTACGCTACTCTGAAGAACAAAACGATAGAGAATCTAGTTTGAGTACTAATCCTGGAAACATTGACGATCTTACAGTATCCTCTGGGGAGTCCGTGAAAATGAGTTTATTATTTGCTTAAGATCAAAACTTTGATGTAACGCTACCATACAATCCTGATGGCTGATTTTTATGACATTTTAAAGGTGGTAGAACCTTTTACAGTTCGACTCCGGAAGCACCATCGCTACACCTATTTCTGCCTTATAACAGCTTCAATCATGTCTTAGGTTGACTACAAATGTCCTTTGGCGGCCGTGACTACTTACCATCAGGTGGACTGCATGCTCGTTTGCTACCTCAAAATCATGAAAAAATATAATATATGAAAAATTTTGTCTCTTAAAACCCGAGTTAAATGCTTAATTCTAAACATATCTAGTGGTTTCAAACTTCTTATTCCCAAAATCGACTAATGTTAGAAATTAAAATGAAAATAGAACAGTTGTAATATGGTTAAAATTATCATTTGAATTATCTAATGGACAAATAATAATTCGATATGCCTTATAATATTCACAACAACGATAATTCATCTAATTGCCTTAATATTCCCGTTGCGAGCAATCGACATAAAAAACAAAGCTGAAAATACGCAATTCTAACGCAATAAAGATCTTCACACACGTACTATTGACTCCAACGGCGTATCTCCTCAACATCCATCAAATTGTTGTAATGTTGAAAACGCTCGAGCGAAAAGCGTCTCTATTAACCCCAATATATTCCCAACACTTACCTCTTTCGCGTGCAATAACGAACACACAGCTCTTTTATTACATCCCACGAACGTTATTAAAAGACATCATTCCAAACAGCCTACAATAAACAACCCATTTAAGGCGCCCTCTATGAGATTTACAGCGGTAGCGATGTCGTATACCTATCCTTTTCTAATGTGTACGGTAGATGTATGTCTGTTTCCGTCAGGGGTGAGATCGTTCTGAATTTAATTCGGCTAAAAGCAACAATTTATAATCTTAAACGTCATAACGTTCTAGAAACGTCGGTTGCCAAGTGAGAGAATGAAAAATTTGCCGCTGGCGGCATTGCGGCCGCGGATGTCAACTATATAACAAACGTATTAGATTGTGCTTTCTTTTATTCAATAGTTCCAGGCTTCCCATTTACATGAAAACTTTTCATCCACATAAAATTTCTTATAATGTGATACAAGATAAAGTTTCTTGACAAATATTGAAAAAATGTTTGCGAGACAATAATTAAAATACAAAAGAAGTTTTTCTAAATTAATCAATATCATTTAAAGAATACAATACACTGCAAGTCTTATAATTTAAGCGTAATTAAGGAATGATCAATTAATTTTGACAGTTTGAATCAAAAGGGTGGGTTGACAAGAGTAATTATAGTGTAAAAGAAAACCTTACAATTCTTAAACAACTTTATAATCTTAGTTAATGATAATAAAAATCATAATTGTTTAAGGTGGCCAATATTTATGTTCTTAATAGATTAAAAAACATACAATCATCTAAAATCGCGCTCTTTGCAAACTGCTCATACCGAAAATAATTGTGTTGAAAATCTGCAAAAATCAAAGTAATAGTTTAATAAAAGAAATTAAATGAAGATATTAAATTAAATACAAAATAACTTTAAGAAAGAAAAGAACTAGGCACCAATGGGTACGCAGCTAAACTAAAACCATATCACCTATAAAAGAATCTAAAAACATGTTAGATTATCGTTAGAACAAAACAAATTGATAAGTATGCAGTATATTAGAAAAGAGGAAGAAAAAACTAAACTAAAAGTACTGTAAATGACAATGATATTATTATGGGACTCGAAATACGAATTTCAGAAGCACACTTCCACACTCGGGCCCCCATATATCATCTCTATCTGCGAAAGTGTCGCGGGAGACAAACGAGAAACACTTATAACGGTTCGGGAGATAATATATGTAATATATGTAACGATAGTAAAACGGCTGGTACAAGGACGATACGAATAGTTACATTTAAATAAATGGCCGATTTCGACATTAGTTCTTTAGGGTGGTACTTCACATTGGTCGTGTGAATTTGTTTGCTATTTGATGTTTGTTTTATTTGACGGATGCACACACTTTATGTATGAAATAGGCAAATAAGAACAAATATTTACAAAGTATTATCCATACTCGGCAATTGTTGGCCAAATATGCCAAATATGTAAAATGGCAAACACAAATAGCCATGATAAGTGGCATCCTATAAGGTTGAAATGAAACCAAATGATCCTATAAAAGACTATGTTGGTATGATTGACAAATGTTTGTGTCAAATATACAAACACGCCAACATGATTGGAATAGATAGTGGTCTGGCCACTACACAAATAGCCATTTTTGACTTAGACTTTATGAATTAAGCTTCTTTTTGACAAACGAGAAACACTTATAATGTTCGGAAGATAGGAATAGTTACATATAAATAAATGGCCGATTTTGAAGTTGGTTTTGTAAAAGTAAGAGAGAAGAGTTACTAGGGTGGAAATTAAACCAATGTCACATTGTACGAAAATATTGCAGCGATAAAAAGTATGCATGATTCAACAGAAACCATAATTAATACTGGCATTGTGAGAAGTGATTGTAACAAATAGTGGTCAACTGGTCATAGTTATTCAAACGTTTGTAACGAACATTATCTTAACGGTCTTATTTTGTATAAATGTTTGTAGTCAATAATTGTATGAAACATCGGTCCGCAAAACCTCTCTAGTAACAAACATTACATCATAACTGACCATTATAAACCAGATTGCCTTTTAATATAGACTTTCTGTTTGTGAATCACGCTTGCTTTAGAATTAAAACATTATTTCGCATTTTAAATAAATAGACATTTCTAGAAATGTAAAAAACTAAACACAATAATACAGTAATAAAAAAACTAACAAAGCTCGCTCATATTAGCCATTATGTACTTCTTTGTGTTACTTACTTTTGTCATTTGTATAATATAAAATGACTGTGAAAATGTTTTTAATAACTACACAATTCTAGAAATGTCTCTGAAAATTGTAAATCTCTGCTAAATGGCGACTGACACCATTAGTTGCGCTTTGCATAATCACAATGACGCGGCCACAAAGTGCTTTAAGACTTCCATTATAGCCATTAAAACGGATTAGTTTGTCTCTCGGTTAATAAAAAATTGCATCTAAAGATAGATAAAATATACAAAACATAGAGATTTTAGAAGGTGGTGGTGGAACTTCTTACGGTTCGATTACGGAGGCACCACCGCCACATCTATCTCTGCCTTATAACAGCAGTGTTCGTGCTGCTGTGCTCTGGTTTGAAGGGTGTGGTCAGGGAGACATACTTAACGGAGGCGTTCCAACATAGTCCTCAGGGGTAGCAACGCATTTGT
>DWTF01000874.1:0-10243 GCA_018250225.1 Udranomia kikkawai
GCGGCTGAGTGGCCTAATGAACAATATACCGATAGTAGTAGCAAAATTATAAAATTTAGCATTGTTGTATGTATAAATAATATTTTGTATCAATAAAATCAGCCAATCCATCCTAAAGTGATGTGTAGACTTCAATAAAGAAATATACACACAGGGAACGTGGACAACCCCTGGCTGAAAGCCTAGTAATATAATAATAAATCTGACGATTCTAACCACTCATAAAACCAGTATATTAAACTGCGTCCTGTTATAATAAAATAACACTCAAGTATATTTAGTTCAGTAATATTTAAATTAAACTAGAATTTAATTTTCACAACAATTGCATACGAGTAAATTCTTCATTCTTTGGGCAAATTTATTTCAGAAACTTGTCGCTCTACTTATTAAGTTAACGTGTTCCACTGCTTTGCCATTGTGATAAAAATGTGCAACGTGAAGGTTCTTTTGTGTATAAAATTAATTAAGCTATTACACGATACTTTTACCGCGTTAGGTTAATAGGTTAGTTTCTGCATTCGTTAGCGTGGAAAGGATAGGCGGCTTAGAACCTTAGTAATTGTATTAGATATACAGGGTTAGCAAAACTTTTTATTATTACAAGTTTTTATTTAACTTGCAATGTAAGTAATATTTATTCGGAGGGAATCTTGCCAGCTGATTTTTAAATCATTACCCGATTGAGCTGAAATTTGGTATAAATGATTGTCATTTGATTGCATGATTAGATATGTGACGTCATTCTAATTCCATGGTGGATCATCCGAGTGGAAATTATTTTCTGAAGTACCTGCTGTGTGATAGAAATGGAGCGGCAATGGTGCCACCAAATAATCTACCACCGTGGAATTATTGAATTCTTCGAGCTTTCCTCGATTATATATATATAGCGTAGATTTATAAATAATTTATAGAACATGCCCTAAATTCTGTACATGCAGTTTTTCCTTACTTAAGTGCGGACATTAGCATGGTTCATTCTTAGAAATTGTGTCCCATAGGAACTATGAATTTCCAGGAATAAGAATAGCTTGTAATCTTCTTTAAAATTGGCTACAACGAAAAAAAATAGTAACAATTTTTATTATATTTCATTTATTTTATTATTGCCTCAACGCCTACCTGTACGTTAAATATGGGTTGAAGTGTTAACATTTACCAATATTGTATTTATGCAAATTGCATATTTATTATAAAACAAATAATAATAATATTTCGTCTAAACTCGCGAGGACTGAAAATGCCTACATTAAACTGCGATCCTATGCTAAAAGTAGATTAACCCAATTGAACCGGTAAAGCGAATTCTTCCAACGGAGTATAATAAAGAGTATCATAGACTATTTAAAGCCAGTAAGGCAACACATCGGTGGATATGTTGGAAGATCAATATCGAATTTCAAGTACCTACTTGTCTGGACCACACTTTAGTGGACGGTTCGTGGCCAATTCACGTAAAATTAAATTCTTCCCTCATCGCGGTGGAAATTTACAATTTTGAAGCCGAAATGTTTACATGGACATAAGTTTATTAATTATTATATGTGATACGTGTTACCACGCACAAAATATAAAGGTTAGGGTAAAACAAGCGAAAACATGTTTTAAAATCTCTCTTATTGTCACAAAACATATGGAAATTAATCAGATTGTGAACTTAGAGTGTTGAAATAAAATAGAGCCATAAATATAAAAATGAAAACATTTATAAGATGCCGTGCTAACGACGACAAACGTGGTTGATTGGCCTTAAATACATATATATAAAACCCAAGTTATTATCTATTTTATGTAAAGTTATAAATATGAATAATGTTTATAGTAATTACTTAATTAGGAGTTCATGTTGATACTACATTACTCCTAATGTAGTGTAAACAGTGTAGTGTGAAGGCACTAAAATATATTTAATAGCCATAACTAAAGTACGGATTCATTAAATAAAATCAGTGCATTACTAGCTCATCAATGCATCAATAGCTTGAAAGGTAAACAACAGAACTCGTTTATATTTAGTACATAATATCAAATACTCACAGCTCTGACAATTAAAAGTCATGAGCCGTAGCGACCGCTTTTACATCCTAAACACTTGCCAATTATATCCAGTGTTGCTTTCTTTTTAGATTAACCTTAATATGTTCTTCTATCTTCTGTTCCCTTTTGTTTATCATGTTTTACATCATGAAGAATTAAGCCATATACACCTATTTAGTCAATTTGAATAACGCGCCACAGATTTTCTTGCATTTTTTAACCACGGATATGCTTACAACAGCATGTAGTGACAGCCTAGTGGTAAGAATTGCGGTCTTCACTCGGGGGGTCCGGGTTCGAACCCCAAACACGCACCTCTAAAATTTAGCTTTTCATGTGCGTATAAGTAATTAATTATCACTTGCTGTAACGGTGAAGGAAACACGATGTTTTCCTTAACCGTTTCCTTAGGAAACCTGCTTACCTGCGAGTATAATATTCTCACAGGTGTGTGAAGTCTACCAATTTCCACTTGGCCAGCGCGGTAGACGAAGGTTGATGATGACGCTTACAACAGAGTTTCTTGAATTTTTGAAACACGGATATGCTTCTTAGATCGGACTTTACTTTTTACTTTTATTTATCGTTTTCTTTGTAAGGGTTCTTACGTATGCATGAGATATTTTATATTCAATTCGATCTATTATTGCATGTGTCCGTGAGTCCGGCCTGGTATGCATAAGTAAATTGTTATCGATCTGGCAACCTTTCGTGGACCTTGTTTGAAGCAGAAACAGTGGCTATTAGAGTTGCCAGCTATGATTTCCTTTTTAGGATTCCTTTCCACATTTATTAGTTTTATACATATTTTATAGTTAAAAAGTCGCTTGATTATGCGACAATCAACAACTATATGGCTAGATATACTTAATACCTCGCATTTTAGTACATCATTTATGAGAAATCCGCGCTTGTAAGTAGTGGGTAATGGGTAGTAGATAGACAATATCTTTATTTATCGTATATTTCCCTGGTCCTAAATAAAATCCTTGTATGACAGTGGAATGCAAGCCCAGGTTCTTTAAAATTGCAATTTTGCATGATAGCGATTGCGCTATGTTTCCTGAATAACCGTCAATAACATTTTTGCGATGAGATCATCCCAAAACAAAGTTGCAATGCAACAGCATGACAAACACCATTTTTGAAAACAACTTTCTTCCTAATAATGAATAATAAAAGCAAGCTATTTCTAGTCACTTCTACGAAAAAGGTTTTCGTTTTAAAATCGGAGAAATGTCCGTTTCAAATCGGTAAGAAGGCTATCCGCAGCATAGTAACCATTCGCAACCCTTGAAAGCACCGTTCGCGTGACGTTGCGAGATCCTTATTTTGATTAGTGTTGCGTGGGTACTACGCCCATGACGCCATTCATCAAACGATTCATGTTGATGTTTATTTTACGGCTACATTATAGTTCGACATTTTTACCATGACAGAAATCTTGCATTAGCGCGTTGAAAGCGGTCTACGTAATATTTAAACTTTACACTTATGTTAACATGCGTGGTTTATAGGTTTTAAATGAAACCTTATCTATGAAATAATATGTAACACATTTAATACATTATTACACTAGCGCTACTGGTACAAGGCATTACAAGAAAGTTCTGGAACCTACAATGTCTCTTATCCACATTTAGATACGTTAAGGTTACTATGCGCCACCACAGAAATCCCAATACAACATAAATGTTTTCCAAACCTTATTCAGCTTGCCCGTAAACTGTAAAAAGATACCGCGTAGGGTAATTTTATTTTTACAGTTCCGCACTAAAGTTTACTACGCGTGCGACACAATATAAACGCTTACAATGTTCATTTCTTCACATTATTATGGCGTTTAACGCCTTTAGAGATATTAGCATGAAGAAATACGAGGACATTAACACAGGAAAGTAGATAGAGTTTATACTTACTTCATATTTGTTGTAATAATTTAGACGATAATATTCTCGTAAGCCAAAGCGTACTCTCCCTATTATCTTATTTTAAAGGCTACTTTACGATCTCGAAGTGTAGAATAAAGCCGTTAATAAAATAGTTTAATTAGGACATTGTTACTTACGAAGATTAAAAATAAAAAGCGATGTAAAATCCCCTGTTGATACTTGTGTCGACGATACTTTATAAGCTGCAAAAGGCAAAGGGTCTTTTTAAGCGCTTTGGACCGGAATTGCCTACCTTTGTTTTAAAACATTACGGCCGCATCTATTACGCAACTCGCGGGAAAACCATAAAGAGGGTAGTTAGATAAATAAATTGCTAGACGCCAGGAGGGCGCGCGCTTCTAAACTACCGTTTAATATAGAATGATGTTCTGAAGAATCAACAGTTACTTTTATACTCTTTATCGTGACCGGGTTACAGAATAAATATTATTTTGAACTGGCGCATAGTCGTTTCTTTGATCTGCCAGGAAAAAGAATAGCTAATTCAATGCAGCTAGAAGCTCTTTGAAGACAAATGCAACATAAGTTCACTCAATGTGGTCATTCTTTGCCACGCTTAATCAAAAGCTTCACAGAGATAGTTTAAAATGTAATTTATAAAGAATATTCTTCCTTCCTTCGTAAATCTTTTATTTTCGCCGACTACTCTCGCAAGTAGAAAAGCTCAAATCTCGTTTTGATACCGCATCATTTGCAATGTAATATGCAAAACTTTTGGAAACATTTTCTCCCAGTTAGCTGCTGCGAGAGTTTTGTTCCAGGGAGACAGCATTTACAGGCGTTAAAACTCTCCAGTCTGCTCATAATCACGATTGTTGAAACAAAATTGTAGAGGATTTGGGAACAAAAAGTTTGGATACAGAGTTATATTATTTATAGCATTTCGTTCGCGACTTTTACGTCTTATCCTTTCCCACCCGGGGTGAAAAATATGCTACTTTACAAAATTTCATTTTTCTATTGAGAAGTCTCATTAAAATGTGTTAAGCTGTTTTCACGACAGAAAACAGACTCAGCCAAATAAAATTCAGTTCTTTTAAAATCAAAGAGATCTTTTCAAAATTAATTCTTCACTGAACTAGCAAGATTATTTAATTAATCATTAATTTTAACCCTTAAAACAGGTATAATAGTCGTATCTTGGTCTTCTACTGGTAGCAATTGTGGTTTATATAAAAATGCACGAAAAGAAACAAAACGAATCACGAGTATTTAAATCAAACGATTACAAGCTATATTATCTTTAAATAACTATTATCGTTAAATAAAACAAAACAATCACCAATAAAAGCGTTCATTAAATTCGGCGTTAATAGAATGAGGCATAATTGAAAACGTGGGATAAATCACCCGGTATCTACAGCTCCAATGACGGCAATACCGTAAATCTCGATGATATAGAGATCAACTACCAGCCTTGTTTCGTTGTCATCGCCCCAACTTTGAAACAAAGGGAATAATCGAAACGATTCCGTAACGCCGAGCACAACTATTGTCGCCGAATTCTGCTCCGAATTCTGAGCCAAAGTGAGAAGCAGAGATTATAAGATTTTATTAAACTTGTATGGAAATCGCGGTTTTATTCCAATTAACATTGAGGTTGAGCGAAGCTAAATTAACATCTTTATTTTGATTCAATTTACAAATAATATAATTGTATGCTGGTAACTTTCTTATATTTACTCGTAGTGGAAAAAAGTGTATGTGATACCATTTTCATAACTAAGTAGCTAAAACCTACCTAAACAATTAAGTGGTAGTGATTGACTGTAGTGATCTTACAGACCAGCTTAAAGTCGTAGAATAGTAATAAACAAATACACATAAACAAAAAAGTAATTTTAAAGTTCATCAGTCCATCCAATCATGAAAATGTTAATTAATACATTTATATCCGAAAATCTCCCTGAATTCATTATCTCGTTTCGTTTCGTCTCCGTCCATAGCGGGATTCAAAGAGATGCTATAAATAGAATTTATGGATGCAAAATGGCATGAGCTATTGTTTCTTAAAAGACAATCAATCGCGTCACAGTGAGTTAAGAACCGACCACTCATTTACTCTATACCAACGCCTAACCTAGATTAAGTTAGACGTTGTCACAGAATACCTACCTACCTAGCATACCTAATTCTGTGCGTCCGTATAAAACGTTTAGCCGCGATGCCATTTCAAGTATTTTCAAATGGCACGTCGTCATCGATTGGCACTAAGTCGTACGTAGCACGGGTTTGTTGTAGGCGATATCTAGAGCGTCGGCCCACCACTCGCGAGCAATCTGTTTACGTAACAGCGCCCGTTATGCTCGAAGAGGGTTCCCGTAGTAGACGTTAAACATATTGCCTCATAAATCGTAAGAATCCCAGCCAACGCTATACATCTGTACCACTGTCGATTTGACTACGCTTTCTTTACGATTCCATGTTATGGAGCGATTCCCTCAATAGCTTACCAAAAATAAGTCAGCTCGTTTATCTAATGCCTCTGTAACAACAACTTTTAATGCACACAAGCTGCAAGTTTTAACTTTTGACTGCGAAATGTTCGAAATTTCTAGAACATTTTACGATTCGACTCCGAAGTCACCACCGACGCACCTATTTCTATCTTAGGTATAACAGCAGTGTTCTGGCTGCTGTGTTCTGGTTTAAAGTTTGTGGTCAGGGAGATATGAACCGATATGAACCGAAACGTTCCAACTTAGTCCTCAGGGGCAGTAAGTCATTTGCAAGAAAGAACTTCGATCACAGGATCACTTGATATTGACAGATATCCAATGGCGACAGTGACTACCATCAAGTGGATATCATGCTAATTTCCTACCTCAGGATTAAAAAAAAACTTAACACAAACTTATCGTCAGTTCTTCACATTGTAACAGGAGTGGCTCACCACGACGACCTGATCTACCTGTTCTCCATCCGCGTGAGGTTCCCGGACATAGGGCTGACAGGACCTGATGCAGCCCTCGTGGACAAGATGACCGCCATCTGGTATAACTTCGCACGATTTGGGTGAGAATAATATTTCGAACAGAAATATCAGACTAGGTATACAGTTTCTAAGGAGTAGGCCGGGTCAAACACCGTTGTCTCCACGAAAGGTGAGAAGTCTAGGAAAACATAAATAGCAATACTACATGTTGCTACTTTTAAACTAATAGCAGGCGCTGATATTACACAGGTGTATTAGGAACAATCTCAATCCTTAACATCTGAGCTCTATACGGTAGTTCACGTATCCTGTTTCTAAGCTTCAAATGATCTGCATCAAGAGCTCAGGTCATTGGAACTGACGAGAAAAACTGATCGTCAATACCCACCTTAAACAGCCTCAACTCCCCAGGGACCCAAACCCTCGACCCGACACTCCGGAGCTGGTGCAGGCCTGGCCCCGCATGACTCCCCAGCGCCGCAGCTACCTGCGCGTGGCCCGCCACTTCTCCGTCGCCCAGGACCTAGCGGAGGAGCGCTTCTATCTGTGGGACCAGTTGTTCCCGTTACCGTATGTCTGGCACGAGCCTGTGTCCGTCGTTGTGCCCGTTTTTGGACTGTAGATCCTGGTATACAAGAAAGTATTTGGACGGCGTGTTAGGCATAGAGGAGTAGGAAGCGAATATAAAAGCATGCACGCGGGAAGTCCGTCGGAACGCGTGACGGGAAATCATTTTCACGCAAAAAAACTGAACTGTTAGATGTCCTACATATGTTACTGTGTTCTGGTTCAAAGGGAGACCTACTTAACTTAAGATGTCTACTAAAAGAAAGAAACTTAAGGACGGTTTAAAATTAAAATATTATATTTCCTCCGCGAGCCAGCGCTCTTTCCATGACATACCGGGTCCGCGTCGTGCCTAGTCATCTGACGGATTTACGCGGGAAACACTGATTTCCACGCGGTCGAAGCCGCGGGCACAGCTAGTTATTATTAAGTGTACGCAGACCATACCATTACCGGGCAGGTAGTTATATCGTAAACAGAAACAGATTTAGTTAGATTTGAACAGTTAACGCAGTTAACTCGTTGTCCTATAAACAGCGCAGAGAGGCGTGTAACCGCGTAGGACATCATATGGAGCTGTTATAACCGCACATTCGTAAATTTAATGTATTTGTATACCTTACAATGAATAACACAGTTGATTCTTTATTGTACATGTATTGTCTGTTGTGTATTGTGTGCTTATTATTATATTTATCAGCTACATTTTATTCGTTTTGTATGAAAGTTAAATCTGCGTAATTAATTAGTCATTGTGATGTAACGATAAGTTTTTGGGAACTCAAGGATTAAAAACAATCCATATATCATAGACGGAATAAAATATAAAATTTATGTTTCTTTGTGTTTAAGTTATTTTTCCTACAGTATAATACCTTATACAAATAATACCTTAACTATCCCATTTATTTTAAATATCTGAGTATTATTGCTTTTTAAAACATAATAAAAATACACACAATCTTAAAAAGGTGATAGAAAAGTAGTTTTAGTATATTCTCTGAATTTCAAAAGAAATCAATATAGATTATGCGCAAAATGCAGGATGCCAAAGAAAGACAAAAAGTGTAATAAAGGAAAAAATTATAAAAAAATTAAAGCCATAATCCACTGTGAAACATACGTCATCAGCTGTATGTGATATCCCTTCACTCAGTCCCACTGAATCAGTTTCCCGCTCTTTCGCCCGAAGCCCCGTTACTCTACAGCCGTCAAGTGTCTCTGAGCGCCCGCACGGAGCGGCTGTCTAACCCCAGCCTCATAAACAAATAAAAAAAAGTAAAAAAATTAAAAAGTATGCAGCAGTACTCGGAAGCGCGCGATTTGGAAAGTTAGCTGTCAATGTCGTCGCATTTTTTTCTGGCGAAATTCAAAATATTTTTAGTGAACTTGTGTGATACTTTCCAAACTTTGTGTGTGCTCTAATTCTGTGTGTTTTTAATGAAGACAACCATGGCGCGGTTTATTGTCATTTGTTTGGTAAGTAGGACACATAAAATCAACATACTATATCATGTTCCAATTGCTATTTAGCCAATTTAAAAAAGAAATATTTTTTATTAAATTTTTCAAATAAGAATTTTTAACGTTTCCTTATAAATCGTATTTCCAATAATAAAAATAACAGATCATAAAATCAAACTTGCACTAATAAACTGACACTAACGGTTATTTTATTTTATCAATCGCAAGATCTCATGATGATTGAACACTGGTTAGATGAGTTTGACAAGTAAATTGAACCATAGATAAGTTTTCGCACCGTTAATTGTATCTTTTGATTTATTATGCTCTACTAAGAAAATCGGATGTTCAATGAATCATATCTTCATAAGTAGATTAATCAATTAATGAATACAATATAATCAAAAGTAGGTTGAAATGAGATGAAATGAATTAAATGAACTGATCTATATTCATCTATATTTGTATGAAATAAAGGTCAAAAACTAAATAAAAATATCACAGGACCAGTACGCAAAGCTTGATGAAAAGGTACTGTGGTAAATTATATTATAGGTAGTAACATATTATTTTATTCAAAAAATATTATCTTTAGTCCTGTTATTTAAGTAGTCCAAAGGTTCCGTAATGAAAATAATAGGTAGTACCACTGAAAATTGTACCGACCAGCGATGCTTTAACTCTGACCGTTATCAGTTACCTCATTAAACTAGTTCCAGACGCGTATAACTAAAGCATTTTCTTCTCATAGGCCAATGAGCTAATTGGTACAAAAATAGCATTTCAAAAATAATTTTCGTCTTATCCTTCCTAAAACTTCGTAAGGGTTTCTAAATGTTCTTAATTTATCGCAATTAATACCGACTACTATCTTTTATTTTAATAATGTCACTTAGGCATTATTTTTTGACTTAAAATTGCTTACTAAGACATTTGATACATTTTTAACCATCAATTTTAGTTGAATTATTAAAAACGTTATCTTATTTGATAATAAACGTATTTAAAATTATCTTCTTCATTTCTACCTATGTTTCTTTTCGATTTCATATCTACATATTAATGGAAGCATCAACTTGCCGGCTATAAACTTAACCTATCCTGTTTTCAGTTTTACCTCTTAGTAAGTTTAGTTTAAAGTTATCCTCTGTATTTGCAATAGTACATCAGGTTCTAAATCATTTAATATAATAAAACAAAGCTGTCTGCATGTATGTTCGCGATTTTCTCCAAATGTAATAAACGGATTGTTGTACGGTTTTTACTAAAAGTTAATGCAATTCTT
>DWTF01000875.1:0-10242 GCA_018250225.1 Udranomia kikkawai
AAAATATCTCTCATATGATAACATTTAAAATCTAAAAATAAATTACAAGTTCAAATTTTTCCGCTTTAACTTTTATCATGGCGTCATTGTGACGTAACGATCCGGTTAAAACTAACGTCCATATTGGCACAGTCCATATTGTTAAAGAAAAATCATCAGTTACACTAATCAGTTCATACATAAGAGTGTCCGATATGGACAGTTCTTTGTATATCATACACATACATACATAACTCGAGAATAGAAGCATTACGTTCATCTCGTCCTCAAAGAAACATTGTGAATTGCCAAAAAAGAAACAAAAACACAAAACCTATTCTGTATTCACCCTACCTTCACGCCTATTAGCATCTAATTACGCAATCAAAGTCACAAAGAACTGCTGTTCCAGATTCAAAGGCACTTTTATTTACAAGAAACTCGGTTGAAGAACGCCAGAGCTTGCCAGCGAATAACGTCTAAACCTCTTTGTCAGATCAGTTTAAATGTCCCGTATAGATAGCTGGTAACAAAAGAACTCCATCTGAAGATTGTTTTACTTTTGTGTCAGTGTTTATGACAAACTGGAATGGAAGTCCGATGTCAATGACAAAGGTGCTTTTCATTCGAAAGACAAGACGGACATGAAATCTACTTATGTTAATGTCACCAACGAATGGATTCAAGCAATCCTTGATTTTCATGTCCTCAAGCCGCGATTTGCAAAGAATGAAGTTCCTGCTGATATACTTTCTAGAGCTAGAACATGGTTTTTTTTAATGACACATAAGATTCTTTTAAAATCAATGATTTAGCAACTTCTATAGTGATGTTTCAAACATCTGTCTGTGGATAGCTCGTCTTTAGAACAGGCCGTATTTTTACTAAAATTAAGAAATTCAAAGGAATTTGCAATATGCCTGATGATCACTGTTAGTCGGTTTACCTATTTTATCAATCACAGACTGATTTAAAGAGCTAAAATATCGCTTTACCATACTTCTCAAGACAGAAATAGGTATGCGCCACCCTCCTGAATGGAATTATTAAATCTACCACCATTTACTTTTCCTTCAAAAAGTTTATTCTATCTTTATCCACGACCAAACCTTCACCTTTATCGAAATGACGTAAATGTCTCTCTATTCATAGCTCCACAATGAAGTATCTCATCCGGCTATCGATTATAAACAAACAATGGAACTATTGTAAACTAAATGTTATAGGTGATCACTCGTAGCTAGATTGATGAACGCTTCGTCAATATTTGTCGGTTTGATTGTGTAACCTCTATAGCCTTCAGTATGCTTTGAAACAGTGGAAGATAACTCAAGTACATTCGAAGATGGTAGAACATTTCATGGTTCGGAGACACCAGCGCTACATCTGTCTCTGCCTTATAAAAGCAGTATTCTGGCTACAATGTATTGGTTTTAAGGAAGACGTACTTAATAGAGACGTTGTAATTTAGTCCTTAGAATGAATTTGTGGTCTGTGTGTGTGTGTGTTTTGATAAGAAATAAATTTGATTCTGTCTCGAGTTGGTGACCTCTTGCCATCACGTGGACTACATGCTTGTTTGTTGCTTCAATGTTATAAAAAAAAACTTTTTAAACAGAAACATGCCCCGTTCTAAAAGTTAAAAAAGGGTTAAAGTCAAATGACCTAATTATGGGACGGAAATACGTTTGCAGTATTATTAAGTTAATTAAGTTATTCTAATAAAACTTTTACAGTCTACCCCCAAAAGAATAAAAAATACGCCGCAGAAATTCATTCCACGTTTTATTTTTCCGCGAATATATTTTCTTCATTTTAACTAACAAGCCAACGTACAAGCCACTCATATGGAGAGCGTATAAAACTTTTCTATCTTTTCTTTCCGTTTCTTTTCTTTTCTTTTCTTAGCAAATAGCTGTGGACCGTGCAAATCCTTCAGTTGAAGTATACACAGTCAGTTCAACAAAGCGTTTGGAGTAGGGCTTTCAAGAAACTGTCCGTCCTGCTCTCTTCCACGGAGTAACGAATAGCGTGTCCTCTTCACTCCTGGTCCTTACCAGCGTCACCTCAGTGTGTAGTGGACGTTTAGTACTAGTGTCTTCAGTTCCTTTGTATTTTGGTTAGACGCAAAAGGGGTAAGATTTCGTGTTTACTTGAGTCTTTTGATGAAATTTCGGCGAAAATTGACGTTCAAGTTACACTGTTTGAAATTTAATCGTTTTATGTATACGAACTTGTATTATTAGAACAAGTTTAAATATTTAATATTGTTCTGCAAATATTGTCCTTGAATGCAGGTGCCTTGCCTCGTCAATCGTGTGCAGTCGTTTGCCACCTCAATCTCATATACAAATATCATCTATCCATCTGCCCTATGTTGTGTACTACTGGACCGACCGGTTCTGCGCCTTCTACATCCAGCAGTTTCGTTCTGCTTTTTTGAGGGCGTCAGTTCACCTGGTCGGGGAGCGGCCTATACTCCTTCTGCCGAGGCATGTGAAGTGGTGACACTTCAGGACCTTCTTACTCCAACGATTATATAAACAAATATATCCAACAGGAAATCAACTACGATTCACCCCGTGGGGGTGTATCCGTCATCACCGAGAAGGGTGAGACGACCACCTCCCACCTCCTGGTGCAGAAAGCGAGGTCAACCGACTCCGGGAGGTATACCTGCGCGCCAGCGAACGCAAATCCAAGATCGGTGCTCGTCCATGTTCTAAGTGGTAAGTTGAGAATTTTTAATCAGTTCTGCTAGTTAAAGCATCATAATGGCCGTGTGGTTATAGTGACCATGCGGTCATAGTAACCATGTGATACTAGTAATCCTTCCACAACTATGAAGTAGCCATAGCGTTCATGAACTAATAGACAGATATATTATTCTAATAGATATATTATAGTACCTATTTTTATGTGATGTATATTTCTTGCTTTGAAGGTATTATTAGTAACGTTTTGAAAATATCTACTACTCTTTAGCGAAAGCATAAAAATAGATGTAGTAGATATGCCGACGTTAGGTTTATTACTTTTCTTGCTATCTCACGAAAATAATAAAAAATATCTTCCTTATTATTGGAACACGAAAATATATGACTACCCACATACATGTAGGTAAATATCGTTAGACGGTAGGTAGCCATTAAGTACAAGACAATTTTGTGATCGAAATTACCTACACCGCACATCCCGATTTCAGGCAGGGAGAGTAATTGGTTTGTCCGCTTCGATTCACTTCTCTAACTTCGCTTGTGCAACGAATCGCTTCGCAAGTTTCACTGTGTATTTGTCCCCATTTCCACACAATTTATTTAAAATCCTCCGGTTGAACATTGAAATCTCGCCGCGAATTTTGAAGGTAGTTTCGCGGTTTTTGCGGTTCGAGTCTGGGAGTAACGCTGCCACTTTTTTTGTCGTGACAATTTTTTTGTTGTGACAAATTTTTTGTCGCGATATTTTTTTGTCGAAATATTTTTTTTTGTTGTGACAAATTTTTTGTCGTAATAATTTTTTTGTCGTGACAAATTTTTGTCGGGCTAGTGTGCTACATGTGTAGTTTGAAAAGCGTGGTAATGAAAAGGTGCATCCTAACTAGTTAGAGGATGTCTAACGCATATCTTGCCGAATATTTACTTAGTCTAAGATAGATTATATTTTCCAATTTCTATCTGTCTGTAAGTTTTCTACACATACATCCAATTTATACGATTGTACACATCTTCATACACATTATCATTTATATGATATCATGTATGAGACCTAGGGAAGGGCACATAGTAATTTTTATCCTAAAAATTTTCCTCCAGGTGCCTCAAAGGAAGAAGAGTATACATATACGAGTATTGAACAGAACATACTTTTCCCTAAGATTTAGTCTTTTACTTAAGGGTAAAGCCCTCCTATTTCTCTCACTTTAACGCAGGCAAAGCCTAACTAGCCTAACTCCTAGTTTGAAATGACCATTACCATTATCCTCATTAACCAATACCCTTGTCCTACAGGAGAGCACCCAGCAGCAATGCAGCACGGAGGTCAGCTACGGCTCCAGTACCCTCTGTCCGCGGCCCTCCTCAGTGTCATCGTGGCCTTCATGGGCTGCTAGTACACACAGACGACCATCCTTTTATACATAAGTAGCACTGTAAGCACACGCGTGTGCAATGGTAGTGGTAAAGGCGATGCGGCTTGCGGCTGCGGCTTAGAGAAAAGAAACGGAGAGAAAAACTAGCAGACGTTAGTGTCGGTCTCATGCGGCTTGCGGCTCCGGCTTGCGGCTTGCGGCTGCGACTTGCGGCTGCGACATGCGGCTGCGACTGCGTCTTGCGGCTGCGAATTCTGAGTAACGAATTAGGTGTCCCGGTGACGTTCGTTTGAAATTAATGGTATCTTGATATGAACGAAGTTCTATTTGTGGTTTCCAATTTCTTTCATAGTGTAAAAACTGCCGCTTGATGTTATCAATCAATGTCGTATCTATTGTAAAACAAGCATATTTATCCCTCAGTCGTTAAGAAAGAAATACTGGCTGTATTTGATGATGATTTGTGTCATTTTAATTTTATACAAATATTTTGTTGATAATTTGAACGTATACTTCTTCAATCTGGAGCCGCAGTCAATTTATCGCACGATAAGATCGCAATGCGCATCGCTTCAATTTACAAAACATAAATAGTCACTTGTAAGTAAAATAATGTATTGATATTGTTACGATAAGACCTTTCAGTTCCAGTCTAAGTCTTGTAAAGGTGAGTCCATATTGTTGTATAAAATCTATGCGTTTGTATTAACATAGAGTTACGCGTCCTATCCTTCAATTTTGTAGTGTTTTTATAATAATTCGAAATTTTGTATCTTATTGTGTCTAAATTACAAATAATATATTGGTGATGATGTTAGATTGTACAAATAATATCTATTTTCACGTTATCTCCTATAGAAACATATAGGTACAGTATGACTTAAAAATAATAAATAAGACGATTAAAAGAATGTGTATGCGTATGGTAAAAGAAATACGATGGTCTAAAAGGAGTAATTAAATAAATTTGTAGTTAAAATATTTATTCTTTTTTTGGATAAAATATTTACTATAAGATTATTCGCAATACATATAAAACAATGTGGACACATCTTTAAAATTCCAAGTGCATTTGTCTTAAAAATTGTACAGTCCATAAAATATTCATTATTTACTACGAGGAACTCTCGGAATAAGTTTCAAGTGATCAATTTATTTGGGACTAAACAGATTAAGTTTCAAATTCATCATCAATCAACTGGTATTCATAATCAGGTATACGTGTGTTATATTAAAAACATTTGTATCCATTTAAACGATACAAGTTTTTTGCATGTTACATACAATAACAGCGAAAGCAATAAATTGCTTGTATTTTCTAAACTACGTGGCATTAAGCCACACACACACTTTTAATGTCGGTGATTAAATTATTTAGTCACCTGAAATTTTGAATAACGAAAAATCTGTCATATTCCCTGACGAATAGAGTATGTTGACATTTTTAGCTGCTGCAACGAAATAATTACCCTTGGGCGGGTCCTCATAAGAACTAGTGTATTTTATTATTTGTGATTAAAAAGTTGCTTGAATAAAGTTCCAGTATGCGGGTTGCATAACGCTCTATTATGCAGTTTCCATTTTCATTCAACATTTACATTATATACTTAGTTAAAAAGCGTGTTCAATAACATTTCTTTTAGAAGAAAATGTTACCCTGTAAATGGGGTCTATATGACTAATCGTAAATCGATTAATCGCAACACACGTGAGCAGTGTGAACGCACCTTCACTTAGCAAAATGTAGGAGGTCTTAGCGAAAAGTTGTACGGTCCACAATTTGTCAGCTTTGTTCTGGGGAGCTTTCGAGATAAGTGCTTCAGGGGATCCAAGTGTTTTCAAGTGATTTCAAGAGTTTTCAAGTGATTTCAAGAGTTTTCAAGTGATTTCGCAACTGAACATGTCTCGATGGGAACAAAAGAGCATTGGCGTTGCACTGTCGTATTGTCGCATTGGATTGGAGAAATAATTGTTCTTACACATATTTATTTCCACACTGATGTAACAAACGCGAATGTGAGTTTGTTTTTGATTTTACATCTTAGCTACTTAACTGATCGTCATGAAATTTGTAGTCTATTGTCAAGGGTAGGGAAGTGGATATAGTAATGGTTTTTCTCACCCAGAAAAAAAACTGTTTCCGAGTTAGCCGTGGGTAGAAGCTTCTCGTGTTATTTTAAATATTAACAAAATGTGTCAGGAATTCTATATACAGTTATATCGACATATTTTATTGAATGGTCACTGCAACCTATAGGTAGATATGTATTATAATCTTACTACACCTATAGCTGTCATTATGAAATTGACCAGTAGAATTAGTTCAAAATGTGAACATCCTATAAAAAGCATAGTAAAACGATAAATATGATCCCTTACACGTGTCGACTAGACCAGAACCAAATAAAATTGACACCAGACACTACTCTTATCTTGTTAGTACGCACATCACAGCTTATTAAGTAAACGACTGTGTCCTTACATAAAACGACCGTAAAATAAACATTACGAGACTTCCTTCAAGGTCTTGCGAATCAACTATAAATAATGATTTAGGGAGTGACATTAAAGAAAACGTTGTACTAGATAATAAACTGTATGGTAAAGCAATAGGTGTGTACATTGGATTAGGGAGACGGTTGACCTTTCAAAATAAAGATACATAAAACATGGTTGTTGCTTGAATATTCGATAGGCTGTGTCAAAGCGCGGGTGGCGCGCGATTTCTGAAAACCCTCTTCTATCTGCGATGTAGGCAAGTGATCCGAAGATCGTGTACCTTACACACCTACCTATCTTAGAAAGAAAGAAAGAAACCTGTTTATTCACAATTAAAAACTATAGCGATGTAAATGCACTTTAGCTACAATTGAAATATTTAAAATCCAAATTGCAACCAATACATTTGAACACATAAAGTAAAAACTTAAGCCAATATTATCTAAAAAAAACATAATAATAATAAAAACTACATTTTCATAATGTAAAAATCATCAAATCATCATCATCAATCAAAATTAATTTTATTGTATGTATTCAGTTTACAACTACCCCCCATTGGCATTGCCAAATGGACATTATGTTTAGCGGCATTAGAACAGAATATCTGTATTCTGCAATAAATTAATGGAGATAATTTTGATGACCCAACTGGACTAAGTCACGGGTAGTAGTGTATCTATTGCTATTATTATACAAAAGGATGATGGATTTTGAAGATCAGGTACCGATTTCCGTGGGCGGCTGTGGCCTCAATATTTAGTGCACGTTTTTCTCATGTTTTTATTACACAACAAAAACCAATTAGACCAGACCGAAATACGAATTTCACGGTTAAACAGAGATTTGTTAATTCAAATTATTTATTCAATTCGACGGTCCGATTTCAAATTCAAACGAAATGTTCATTTTATTCAAATGTTTGATGAATACAATGAATTTTGTTTTGTTTGGATACGAGTTTTCGCTCATGGCTTTGTCTGCGAATTCGGTAATGATTTCGGAATTCCGGTATTAATACCAGATGGGAACAATAATAAAGTTTTGAGTTGAAACAATAAAACATAAGATTATGTTTTCGTACATACGAGTATTTAACAATGAATATACAGGATGATATAATTAATAAAAAAAAATTGTATAATAGGCATTTTTCTCTAAATTAAGGGAATATTTTAATGGCGAACTTCAAAATTAACATACATTACTTTTTCTAGAGGCCCACCCTTTACATATTAATCAAGAGTCAGTTTGGAAATAACGTTGGAACAGATTTAAAGGGTCCCCGCCGCCTACAAGACTCTCCAATTAAAATTTTGGAAATTTATATTGGAATATAAACTCTGTTATGGTGTACCACAGTCTATTTTAAAACAGCAGCCATCTTATTTTAAATTTAATTAACATTGTTGGACATTTATTGATTGCTTGGAAGGAGTTGATGTTTGAGTGGTTTGAAGTTGTTTTTTTAATTTAATTAATTTTTCGTTGGTAAGCACAAGTTTACAAAAATGTTTGGATTAATTTATGGTAATAACAATATTTGTAACTATTAGTTTTCTATTACGACCAATACATTACTGAAATCACTAGGATATAATCTCCTAGCAGTTAAAAAACCAAATTGCTTCATAGTACTTGAACAAGCTTGATTACTTTCTGCGCGAAAATTGAAAAACATAATGCTCTTTGGGAGAATTCTTAGACAGTTAGCAACTTAATGAAGTGTTTATTTTATTCAAATGTTTGTAGGCACCTTAACCGGGTTTGAATGTAACGCAAAATACACACACTTGTAAACCTTTATTATGTGTTAATTGTAATATTGTAATATATGCATGAGATATCAAATATATACAAACATGAAAGTATGTATTTAACTTGAACGCATCATGATACCTAAGTCGTGTGACGAATGTGAAAAAGCAATGTTGCATGATATAATAATATTCAATGATAATCTGTGTAACATTATTGTTTTATTTTGAATTGTCTGTCACATTGTCTGAAACATCCTGTATATGAACTTATTTTATTGATAAATTAATTGTATGCTTTGACCAATAAATAGTGCTCATGTCCATGTATAGTGTTGATAAATAATTTAGTTACTAGTATACGATAATTACTGCATTATTTTGATGGGTATAATAACCGGAATTAATTACAGATCAAAGTGGGATTAGCGCCATCTATAACTAACACGTATAAACTAACTCTATGACCATTAAGTTCTATTTGCAACGAAGACATAACAACCGTACTTAGAGGCGTTTAATTATTAAAATGACATTTTAAGTAACCGTTAAACTCTCTGAGTGCGAGCGTGAGATTTGAATACACTTTGTGGACATCTTTTTATACTATTCTTTATTAATGTAAATAGAACTGATGTATCGGTCGAAAAGTCAAATTGATTATTTTAATTTCGTTTTCTTACGTAGGTGAAAATTTAAGTTGATGCTAGAAAAGTGATATTACAAGATATAAGCTGTTCAGTTTTTAATGTAAGAATTTGTAAGTCAAAAGGATTAAGCAATTATCTAGAACTTTCTCAGTTTAATAAATCATAATGCGAAGTAAAAATCATGTTCTTTATTTTAATCGATAAAAATAATAACGGTAATTTTCAATTATTTTTATAAAACACCAACAGCAGTAGACTAATCAGCATAAATTGGTTATGATTTTATTATTCCGATTTATTGTCTCACATAATTATTCAATTATCATATATTTTTCCCATATATATGTAGCATGCTATTAATTACAAAAACATTTCCAATAATTTCACATTTCCAAAATATGAAAATCATTGGAATTTTCGGCTTTGCGGCTTATACCTTGGAATAATCGAGAAATATATTCGAATATAATTGTAGTTAATGATCATTTTTATGACACCGTACGAGTCAACTGCGCATTGGATACGCACTGTAAATATTTAACAATTAATAAATAAATAACCTAGTTCATTAACCGTTCATTTTGCACTTTGATTCGGCAAATCTGGGTCAAACGGACGGTGTGCAAGCTACGTTACATTAAAATTTATAAGCAAATATATTTTAACGTTACCGTATGCTTTTTATCGGTAATTTTCCTATAATGTATTTAAAATTGTAGTTAACATTATAAATTAAGCTATAATGTACCTATCTTAATTTATGAACCACGTAATTATCTGATTTTAATTTTAAGGTAAATTCTTTGTTTAAGGCCCCCACCGTCACATCTGATTTTGTTATAACAGCATTGTTCTTGCTGTTGCGCTTTGATGCAAAGAGTGGTATGGATATATACTTAACCGAGGCGTTCCAACATAGGCTACAGTTAGACGAGACTAAAATTTTCGAGCAGAGGCCGCGCGGTGGCCGCATGGTGGTCGCGTGCTAGTTGTTCAGTCATAGCAGATTTATATTTTATTAACTTGGAAATAACGTTGAAATTCTTAGTAAGTAACTAACGGCGCGGCATCCATGCGGCGGCAGCGTAAATTTTTGGAAACATCTAAACGCGCGTTGATAAAGGGGCGGCCGCGCGGCTCGTTGTTCGAATGTTTTCGATGTACGCCCCGCGTATAATACGTTGCTGGAGAAAGTTTGAGATCCAGGTTCCAAGTTAGTATTATCCCGTGGGCGTAAGCAGTGATAGCCTAGTGGTAAGAATTGCAGTCT
>DWTF01000876.1:0-10238 GCA_018250225.1 Udranomia kikkawai
GTCTTAAATTAATTATACTGTCATGCTTAAATAAGGATTGTCATATCAACATAAATTTCTAACCTTTTTGCTAGGTACTATCACTTAATATAATGTCCGAAGTAATTTTTACTGTCGTCAAACATAAATCAACTTAACGATTATAAAGACATAGACTAATCCACCAATCAATAGAGCGATCACCTCTCCGTGCAGACCAGGAGAGGCAGGTCAAACAGCCAAGTGTCGTAAAGGCCAGCTAATAACCGTGGGTCGTAAAGACCAATGGCTCTTGTTACTACTTCTGTGAGGTGTTTGCATTGCTACACTGTAGTGGCTATCACGTCGAATCAATTTATAGTGTGTTGGAGGGCGACGTCATAAACCTGGGTAGGAAGGTGATTTACAAGTTTTTCTCTAGCCTGGTGTGATCAAGACCTTTTTGTGAGTAATCCTTATAGCATTACTCACACGTATGTAAACGTTTGCATGTTCATTGTTCGTTGACAACACGCAAATTCATGGTTGTATGATTTTGGATATAATTTTGAACCCCGACAGACAGTCTCTGGTGATTGACAATGTATCTCTTTATGATCGCCATGTTATCAGTTAAAAAAATGTTTTGCTAAAACTATAGTGTTTATATTTTACATTATGCCAGTATAAATTCATACACCCATCACTTATGAAAGCAATAAAACCAAGATATTAACCACGTATACAATCAGCTCAATGTGTCAACACCTCTCTGCACTTTTTCGGGAAACTGTAATCTACGGGAGAACTATTGTCAAAACAAGACATATCAATATGCCGCAGCACGTCCGAAGGTTTTTTTGCCAAACACTGGCGGGCACACGCATGAGCAATAAACAGGGACACATAATTCCGTGACAGGATAAGCCGTATTGATAACTATCGCCTGTCCGTCCGTTTGTCACAGTTTCCGTCCACCACGGGGGGCTGAAAAACACCTAGTGTGTTTTATTACGAAATATTCGTATTTTCTGCTATGGGTCAGCTCTCTGTTGTGAAATTCATAACAACATACTTTTTATAGATAGGTAGGTACTTCTGATTCTTATTTTTTTTAATGAGAGCATTCTACCTCAATTAAATATCATCATCAATAATGGTGTGTAACCTAATTGTTAGTTCATAAAGTAACGTACATATCACTTTATTTTAAGTTAGTTGTTTAGTATATTCCCATCTTGTATCTACTGAAATATGGTCTCTAGTGAGTCGTTCATGGCATATAATTAATGTTGCACCTATAAAGGTGCACACAGTACAGTTATTCCAAGTATTCGTACGTGTACGGTTCACATAACTAACAGAACTTGAAGTCTCGTGCGAGCCGTTCCGTTTCTTAGCGCTAACTCAATTACTCGCGACAGGTCCGCCCGCGATAAATGCGTTTCGGTAACTGTGTGGCCCAAGGTAGCGGCGAGAGCGATTTTTGATGTTATTTATTATTGAAGGAGATTATACTAGATCTAAAAAATAAATATAGTTGTTTTGTAGCTTTGCAGTTGATGTCGCTATCATGTATAACGATTGCACAACATGTTAACACAAGATAGGATTTCTGAAGTATTTTTGAGATGCTACGCTATTCATGAGAATAAATACTAAACTCATTTTTAATGTGTGTTAATAACAACTATTCTATGCTAATCTTATAAGATGTTGCTTGAGGTATATTAATTTTGACAAGAGCAACATGGCTTACGGTCCCGCATTAAAGCGTTCCAAACCAACAGAAAATCACTCGAATGGTGCGTGCATATGGGGAATTAACCAGTCTAGGAATTAACTAGATCTACGTAGGCAAGTACGAAATCGCTTGTAACTCGGGCCACAATCGCAACTGGTATGCGGTTAGCATAATTCATACCCTCACACCTCGCTCGCTCTAGTTGCAAACTTTGATATATTACCTTGTTCCATCCACCTGAAACGCAGATTGTAACAAGTTTCGACGGAAGCAGTACGTCTGCCGCCCTAATTTATATCTTAAGGGTCAAAGATAGTTCTATTCTGTTTGTTTGTTAATGTTGATGGGTTGGAACTTGGGTGTTTGTTTCGCATAATAGTGTTAAATAATAGAATATAAGAAATATATATAATAGAGGAATAGATGCATCCTTATCTGGACAGTAACATCTTAGCATGATCTTGTTGGACAAGACAATAAATTTATTGAAAAACTACATACTATTTCTAAATATATCGAGTTTGTATATTAAGATCCAAAAGTTTGCAAATCCGTATCAATACAGTTTTCACAGTTTTGTAGCTATGCCCAGCAAGAGCTAAAGTATTGCGGGCTATTTCTTATCTTTGTAGCGATTTATCTGTATGCGAAGAATATGTGTCTATACACAAGAAAAAGCACAATAAAGAACTTAAGCCCCCCTCACACTTGCGGCAATTTCAGTTTTATAAGCAATCATTGGAATCTTAATATTCAATTAGTTCTAATTGAGATGAGGAATGACTCGAAGGGCAGATTAACGGCGCTACACATAATTCATTACCGTAATGGACGACGTTATGGTCGACAGTAACTTTTTTAACGCGAGTGTGTAACCGCCTTAATGGGCAGAGACGATTATTGGGGATTTATATCGGTTTCTGTTTTATGAGACGTTGGGATTCTGAGTGATTAGATAGCGTCTTAATGATCTTGGGCGAAACATATTTACATAGTAGATACTAAGTACAAGTATTGTATACATACCTAGTGCTTGAAAAAATCTTTACTAGATTATCTGTATAAAATTAGCGAGACTGACATAGACCCAAGGTATATTTAAATAGTACACACTCAATACTCTAAATAATGCCCACTGATTACAACTTCTTTCAAATTCACAAGTCTTACATTGTATGTATAGAACTTTGCTATGAAATATCGCAAGCAACTTAAAAACATTATTCCCGAAAAATCTGATGCAAGTAGTCATAAAGGAATTTACGAAGGCAATTCACGTAGACGTGTGTCAACAGTGAGACGATACAGGAAGAAATGCGAAATAATAATTGTCGATAAAATACGCGCCGACGACAATATGCGTCATAAATATCGCAAATTGCTGCGAGAGCGCGCTTCGGACGCATTAAAACGTCCATTAGATATTCGTATTTGTGTGAATGTAATTTACAAGTGCATTTTTGAATATAATACCGGCACAAAAAGAAAATATTTAATACGCATGTTTCATAGAGATAGAGAAATATGGGTGGAAGTTGATTCAAATTGATTTCGTAACTCGGTTTATATTTAGTAGACATTGCCACCCATGTATGTCTCACCTATGACTTTACACGTACTGCGAGCCCAATATATGTACCTACGTACGGTTGCATGTTGTAATCTGTAAGGAGCTATGATATTTAAAAAGTTTAATGCTCGTTTGCCATTAAAAAGCTTTAGTACTGGCCACACGAATTGTGTTCTTTGGCAAGCTCTAAACGGAAATTTAAGTAATATTTAATCACTGTCCGCATGTATCGAAAGAAATTAATAACCTACTTCAAATAGAGCCAATAAATCAATAAGCTAAAATATTCGAAAATTCAATCGAATCCACATCTTAAATCCAATATAGTGTGAATTGGATACAAACAAAATTGGAAAAAAACACGTCGACCATTTAAGGTATCAGCTGATCCGTAGTACGGCTTTTAAATCACGGATCCGCTTATTTATTTACACATTTATATACACATGCGACAATTTACATATAAGAACCAATTCAATTCCCGCGCACCGCGTTCCCAGGGATTAAGCGCCTCCCCCGAAGACCATTCTCCGCATAATCCCTATAAATCCAGTTTATATTCATCCACCTTAAAGGCTGCAATAAAAGTTGCTAGTGGAAATCAGTTTTTTGTACGTGCTCGAAGAAATAAGCCCCATTTGTTAATACATAGTTCGGGAGGTATTAGACGAATGGCAAGTAGGCTTTAACTTAAAACTTTTCGTACGTATCTACGCTATTTTTGTGTTATTAAGGTAGAAATGACTAATTGAATATCGACCATAGTGTTCTGAAGACAAATCAAAGATTCGCTTTTAAAATTGCAATTTTTTATAATTAACGGGTTGCTTGGACCATGTACACAGCAATTACAGCGATAAAGACGTTCTATGGGGATCAATATTTCTAGTGTCTTTATTATTCTGTGAAGATTTTTTTCTGTGTGAATGTGAATATGGTTAAATATAAATAACTGGAGTTTAAATTATTTAAACTTTTAATTCTCGTTCAGATAGGTATTAATCGATCAATAGGAATTAACGAAGATGAATAATAATATTAAAAAAAATGCAAGATGCCTAATTAAAAAAAAAAAACAACATGGCGCGTAACCGAATATCTTGAGGTTTTTTTTTAATTGCTATAAAATTTCTCTTATACGTCGAAAGAAGTTCACTTCAAATTAAATCTATGGATTGTCCCCCATGTCAATAAATCAGTCCTCGCTAAATGGTACACGGAGCCACTACTCACGTGCTCTTAAGACATCGATACAACTCATTCAGTACTAAATTTAATATCGGTTCGGGATTTAAAGCGGAGTACTACTTGTTTTTAAAATTATATAAGTTCAATTTTTTTTTATTTACTTAAAGGTACTTTCTCGCAAAGTGTGGTTAACTTATTACCGAATCAAGTTTATGTAATCGGGTAAATTGAAAACTAAAAACATAAATAATCAAATATCAATCTAATTGAATATTCTCAATGCTTCCAAGCAATTTTCATTCTTAAAACTCGGCAATATCGCATGATCGAAACTAATCTTAACAAATATCGTAAAGTTTATAACTCCATACCTTTTCTGTACTTAATTCATCGTTTGTATCTATACTATTTGTAAGTATACCTTTCTGTCATCGAATATTATATCGCTTAACATTTGTGTCTCCAACTCGTAAGAAACTCAGCAATATCGCATGATCAAAATTAATCTTTAACGAATGTCGTAAAGTAGACTACTCCATACCTTCCCTGTGCTTAATTCGTCGTTTGTATTCATACGCGGAGGCGACTCGCCGCGACACGCCGCTCCATCATCCCTATTCCGTTTATTGCTCCAGCTAAAAGGTGCCTCTTAACTCCTGGGATTATCATGAGGATTTTTCTTTGAAAGTCCGATTCTTGAATCTTCGTCGTGCTTCTATCTGTGGGATTTACGGTTTTTTTAATATCGGCGTGTATTTCTCATCAGGTTTGTCTGCAACGAAAACATTAATGTTAATTATTTTCAAAAATAATGAAGCTTCATCTTCATATTATGTATATTGAAGTTCAAATTAAATTTCCTGACAAAAATTATGTTTTATATTTGTAATAAATATTGTTTTCACTTGGGCCTATGTTTGACTGGACCAATTTAATTTACGGATCAGTGGATAAATCTGAATATGAATTGTTACTTCTTTATTTGTGACAATTTACATGGTGGACGAGGTTCTAACTTATTTAGAACAACAGCTACATGATTATAAGAGTCCTACTGCAAGCGTGTAACGAGAAGAATTACATGATCATTTTGAGTTTAACCTTTAGTTTAGAGTATTTTTCTTGTTTTCTTTTACAGCAATTGGAGGGCTCAATGATATATGTATTTGTAAAAGTTTCAGTATTTACAATTATCATTAAAACGAGCTGCTAATCTAGCTATACAACGACTAAATTCAATTGTTTAATTGCGATAATTAAATATGGTGTAAGACACCTTTTTAAAAATTCACTAGTGAGAGCATTTGGCTTGGCTTAGCATTTGTAATGAATATAATTGCCTTATTGTACAATACTTGTATAAAATGGCCTGAGAATGTTTAGGAAATGGCTGAAGGAATACCTTCAGTATTTTCGGTAAGACCATTTTTTAAAAGCGAATATCGGTTGATATCCATTCTCTTATAGTAAGACTCGATAATAATATTATACGTAGCGTATACTCGTCTTACATAGCAATCAGGTTAGCGGCCATCTATTTACATAAATAATAAAAAAACGTATTGTCCGAGGGAGTGCGCTGTTATCATACGCCCCCCACTATTAACTTATGAAAATAAGCTACAATAACACTTTGTTTATTTTTCGTTATGCCTTGCCAGGGAAATTTGCGATGGACGAAGGATTTGGTCAGTGCTTGTCAAAGTATCACGCTAGAAATATTAGAAGAGATATATTAACTGGTGTTGAAATTATCGGTTTAAGAAGGTCATCTAAAACCAAAATTAAATGTAGATCATTTATTCGATTTCAAGACATTTAAAATAAATTAGATCTCCTAAAGTAATATTAATGCATGTTTTATCATAGCTTCATGTTTTAAAATAGGTATCCTTGTCTATTAATGTAGCTTTTTTATAAGCTTTAGTATGCTATTCAACTGAACAATAAAAATAAAATGAATAAATATTCGTCTAATACGATAATGCAAATGTCACGCATAGTTACATTAATCAAAACCTATTATTAAGTTTCTTATTTCATGCCAGATAGAAACCGTGCTTTGCACTAGCTGTAGTGCAATGAATACCTCTGCTCGTATGAAACGATCCCTCCGTCTACTGTCAAGCCATCCTTTTTGACTTTTTCTCCGATTTTGAGCGTTTTTGGGATCAGGCTTAGAGCTAGCCGCTTTCAGACTGACAGAAACGACAAGGTTCCACTTTTAAAACCTTTCAGCTTTGAAGCCTCGTTCGTTTTTCTTAAAGGTAGCAAATCGGATTTTTTGAAGCTGTTGCAAGCGATCTATAGACATGAGCTGTGGAAATCCGGAGATCGGATCACTTCATATTTAATATTAACTATTTGGTAAAGGTATTTAATACTAGCATACATAAATGGTAAATGACAAGTATGAATGTCAATAAAATTCCATCCATCTTCCATCCATCCATCCTTCCATCCATCCGTTGAATATTTGACTTTTAATTAATTTACACAAAGTACTTTTAAACAAAAGCCAGGTTTTCTATACGTTTTTTAAAGACGTTACTAATATGTAACGATGTTGTAAGATGTAAAAACAATAAATATATTGACGTACGGATGGGAACAAAATTAGAATAGATTATTTGGAAAATATCATAACAACGGCACACAACCTAAAGATAAAATATGTTTATGATTATGTATGTGGATACATACCAAAGACTATAGCATATTTAATCATCCATGTATTTAGAAACAAAACTTTGAAATACACTGGCTTATTTCTACTCAAGAAATACGAGTATGTCCTCCTCGAGTTGTTTTGAGTACTGTACGGCAGATCGCCGGTCATTGGACATAACTGTGTTGACAATATCAACAAGATGGAAAACTATTACTGAAAAACGACGGATGACGAATATTTTATATTTTTGTATGCCAAACATCCCTTCCCTTTGAGTACCGAAGGATTCAAAGGAAACGAAAATATAGAAGACAGATATACAAATACTGGCTATTTGTAGGGAAATTTTATTAACCTACTGAAAATAGTTCCAGCTTTTAAAATTGAAGGTAGATTTGTCAACGTATATTACAGGCTCTGAGTTAAAATAATCATAAAATAAATCAAAAGTTTTGTGATAAAAACATTCAACCTAATAACAAAACTACTTTCGTACATTTCGCTACGCTCGAACAAACTCATTTCTATGATAGGAGCGTCTAAACCTGTGAATCCACAATAAACATCGTTCCTTGTCACATAAATACTCGCGCGCTCCCAGCGGGCATGAATTACAAGCAATCGAACATAACTGACGACTGCACCCTTACAAATAAACATAACATCCAAAGGAAACACTCAAAAATGCCCTCGACAAAAGCCCCGTGAAATCTCGACCCACCTCATAAAACACGTGAAACAATATCTTGAATGTACCATACCGCACAACTTGGCGTTCGCACTCACGACACCCCTATTTCGATAGCGCTAAGGCTTTAATCCTTGAAATATGAGTGCAAGCGATACTTGGCAAAGATTCGGCTTTTCCTGAGCTATAAAAGTATATTGTGCGTTTGTAAACGAAGGCGGCTGTTTGTCACCATTTGCATATATATGCCTCGGCTCCGTAAGAACGAATCCGAACGGATCTGACTGTATAAAGTAATGATAGGCCTTTTTCTAAATACCAGGTAAAGCCCGTAAGCATTGGATTTCGTAAATCTCTTTATAACACCCTAATTTCTAAACAATATTAAAAGTGCATCGTGGTTTAATCCTGGAGTAATTCTATTTGACTCAACCACCATAGTATAAAAATGTTAATTAATGTTTTCCTAATTTATTACTCTAAAAGTAATCAATTTATTAGACCAAGCAGTAATTGTACAAAAAAGAGGTCCATTAATTAAAAACGCATCTACAAATACAGATTGTGAAGGGGTAGGTAACAAGTACCTACTTTTATATAAATGAGTCGTGTAAATCTAAGATCAATTTTACATCACTTTCAATTCAACTAAGTTGACGTAACTTCATGAAATCATAGCAGATTGTGCATAGGATGTCTCAATCAGGACCAGCTAAGTGGGACTTATTTACAAGAGGAAAAAATCGAAAGGGGAGTACAGTAGCGAGGTCCCGATGATATTCATTAGGGTTTATCCGTTGGAATTAATGGAATGAAAGCCGAGGTGCCTGCTCCAGGGTTGGATTACGGTGTTGAAAGTATTATTTTAAAATAAATTCACAGTTGTTTTAGTTTTTTACGTTCCAATAAAGTTACATTTTTAACTGCCATTGAACCATGATTAAAATTTGTATTATGTTCGAGTTTTGTTGTTTAAATAGTTGTTTTAAAGAAATTAACTTGATCTGATAATTAATTTATGCAACCAGTCCTTGCTATATTAATCGGTATATGTAGTGCAATGTTTTTTATAAGGATTAATAGAAGTTAGTGTTGTAACATTTAATAACTAATTATTTTAATTCCCCCCGATCTTTCCATCCAAAACAGTCAACACTGTGTCAACGTAGCAATACAAATTTTCTGATGACCATTTAAAAAATTAAAAAAAAAAAACAGTAATTCGAATCAGCAATTTAAGTGCTTTTAATTTTGTTATCTACGTAAGTCCCTCTCTGTTTACCAAAAGTCCTTGGTGGAGTAAAGAGGGCGCTAGTACGCGACGCACGTCCCGCCCGCGCCGGAGCCGGCCATAGGCGAATTATATAAATAGGCGATAAATATACAAGCACTGAGCATTCTATGTTAATCATGCCGAATGGACCGCTCTAATGAAATGTTTTTTCACCCATGGCTCGGGCAATGCATACGCAAATCAAGATGTTAGGAGGGCGCTTTGGGTAAGGGGTAGCGTACACTAAGTTTCCTTAAATACTACTAGATTGTTTATTCATTACTTATGTGGTCGCTCAGCGATAAAGTCCCATGAATATATTAAATAAAATACTTCTAGATACGACGAAGTTTATTATATTTATTTGTTTACATGCAGACAAATTTGAGATTTTATGCATAGCTTAACTGCTACTGTCACTTTCATACATGCAACTAAAGTGTAGGGTCGTAATAGTAATGAGTAAAGAAAAGTAGAGTCATGAATTCTAGTCCAAACAGGATGCAACTATTAAGGAATAAAATGAAATTTAAGATCTATGAACTATGAACATTTGAACGGGGAAAAAAGTAGAGAAAATTATCTGCGCGGTATACGCTGAGCTTATTAAGAATAATTCTGAAAAACAACAATGCAAAAATAGCATTTATATATCAGCTTATATTATTATAGTAATTTACAAAAGACTATTGTGTATTTCTATATAAGATTTTGGAAGGCTCACAAAATGTAGTTGACATTCATATTTCCCATAAATTTGTTTCTTAATAAGTGGGTTCTATTGAATGTTTAATGAATATCAACTGCAGTAGATTTTAACTACGGATTATCATATAAGTTTTAGAGCAGCCTTAATAAAAATATTTCTATCTTTCTGTTATTTAACTTTAGTCATAGATTTTAAAGGTTCTGTAACTCATGTTGGAAGTGTGAAACTTCATTAAAATTTGTGTAGATAAAACACTGTTCTATCTACACATAATGAATATATTATGTTTATCAAAACTTGAGATATGATTACTTTTCCATATAAATTTTCACTTCTTTTAGGGATTATGACATAGGTATCATATCTAACTATCTCCATATCAAAATTTCATTTAAATCAATTAAAAAATTAACCTACTTAAATGATCACATTATTTG
>DWTF01000877.1:0-10236 GCA_018250225.1 Udranomia kikkawai
AAGCGATTGAACAGCTCAGAGAAGAAAGCCTCTGTCGAAATCTGTATACTCTAAGCTAATATAATTTGTATTAGATCTGACGAAATTTTGATCTCTTTTTTTAAGTACAGTATGTTTTGTAAAGTAATAAATAAAATAATGCAGTAACATAAAACATTTCGATTTGGTTGTTTATTTATGGAGATATTCACATTATGCCTTCGTGAAGAGAAAAAACGGAATCGATTAAGCGACTAGACATAGATGTCAGATTTAATCATCGAAAGATCGCGGTTTTCGATCCTTACTCCTCATTGTAATATTGATGATAACTCACTCCTAAAACTTTGAGTTCAGCTGGAGGGATAATCAAAATTCTAGTAATTCTAGTTATTTTGGCATAACTTCTGTTACTGTTCTGTTGTTGGCTGTCCAAAGGCTAGGCTTTATCTAGGCAAACGTGCTTTATTTTAGGCCAAACGCTTGCCTATTTATAGTAAAAAAAAGAATTCTTGCAAAATTTCATACGAATCTTGATATCGGGTAAACATGTCCCCTTGCGTACATTACATAAAAATGAATAATTCGTTCGTGCGAATTCTTACAACGTAGGTAAAGTAATGTAATTACGAGCGAAGGGCCGCACCCAACCAAAGGACCAAGGGGACAAAGTTAGGGGAAATCAGGTCAGTTTTGTCTCTACGAGGAGACTTTACGACGTACTAGTTACCTCACGTGGTTTCGTTCGCGCCGATTTAAAATAACCAAGGATTTTTAAGGTTCCTTTTACTGAAATAGTATAGTATCCTTCTTTTAGTCCGGTCTGTTGTTGTACCTTTGTAAAGTCAAAATATTTATGTGATGTAAAAACAAATAAACAAACAGACATACGACCGTTTATATACATAAGATTAGGGGGATATCCGACGTTATGCAAACCCTTGTCAGACGCACTACACAGGGACAATTATCGCAACACAATCTTATTACGGGAAAACGGTTTCCTGAACCGACTTTGCCCTTTAGAGTTCCTCCAACCAATTACGAGAAAATTGATTTCTTACCCGTAGTCTTAGGAAGTAACACTTGTTAGACGTAAAGTCTATATTGTAATTGATTCAAGTTTAGTTATTACTCAGCAAAGTTTCAAAGAAAATTATACTGAATCTGAACTTAGGTATAATTAATCAATCATAGGTTAAAACGGTGGATAGATTAAAGTTGTTCATTGTACGAGTATACTCGTAAGGTATCCGATTTTATAACTCGGCAGTAAAACTAATTAGGGATAACTTATAAGTAATTTAGTATTCGTATATGTAAATGAATTGCTCAAACGAATTTAGGATTCTTCCTACGTTGAATAAAGAGTCAAAAATCGAAAGTCAATAAAATTTTGTCTTTTTCCTATTAAAAGGTTTTTCACTCGTGAAGACGTTGAAGCCACTCTTTAAATTCAAACATTTTTCTCAGCACTAACTTTTAACACAAATCACTTCAACTACTTAAATTAATATTTTTTTGAATAAAAACAAAGTTTATTATCTTCCAAAGCATTATTACATTGTTTTATTTAGAATTTCATTAATTTCTTTTTCCATATAAATTTCCTTATTCCGACGAACCCACTGATTTAAGTGCGCATGTGAAATAGAGTGAATTGCAAAACTGAGTTTTTCGTCGAAACTAGTGACGTTCATTAGTACAATGACTCGCGATACTGAAATAGAACACGTTAGCTTATTAAAAGTTGGATAACATTACTAGTTTGTGCCATAATTCGTGAACAGAAGCAGTGACAGTTGACTTGTTTAATTTTGCTAGCTTTTTGGGAGTTTCGGATCCCGATCACGCTATTGTTTTGGATATACTAAATTATGTATACGTACATAACTTTTAATGTGCGTTCAGTTTTCTTTCACTTATTTCAACTTTTGGGTCTTATATCATCGTCTATCTTGTCAACTATCTTATCCATTGTCAACGAATAGTTCCCAAAATAAATAATCTATGAGTTAATGAAATAGCCCACTATTGGGGTCTCTTACTTAGGTTTACTTCTAAACCTATCTTATCTATATCGTCGATAAGATTCAAATGCACAAACGTTGTACATTTTCGATGGGATTTCAAAATCAATTTCCCACACTAAGCGATCATGTTAAAAGACATGACTTAGGAAATAGTGAAGCCATATCGCAACTCCAGCGACAGTCATCAGTTCATTGGTTTTTAGTGATCCGTGTGGACATCGAACGTGTTACATTAACGGACACCGTATTAGGGTTGGGATAATTCATTTGCGTCTTTTTATAATACTGGAGTAGCCAATAGTTAGTGGTCACTGCCGCCCAGAGGCATTCGTAATCAACTCAAGATAGGATCTCTTTCTTATTTTGGTGAAGTTATGAACGAACTAAATGGCTTTGTTACTCCTGAGGACTAAGTTGAAACGCCGTGGTTAAGTGTTTTCCTTTACCACACAGCTTCAAACAAAACAAAACATAGCAGCAAGCATACTGCGGGTATAAACCTGAAAAGGTGCCTGATGCCTCCGGAGTCGAACCAACAATTTTTTTATCAAATTATCAAGTACCATGTCATCTACGTCAGACACCTCGTAATATCTATGTTCCTATTTATGGAGTAAAGGTTTTTTTAACTTGCCATCCGTATTAGATCTCTCCCTAAAATACATAATATGCTGCGTGGTGTAATATAACAGTTAACTTATGTCATCGAGAGTGTAATGAACCGGGGTTGTGAAATCACGTTGCTATTTTGCCAGAACTAGGGGCGTTCATTAGTTCGGTGACTTGCAAGCGCTGTCTGCTAGACGAGCACGTTCCTTATTAAATATATCATTCTAGTTAGTTTAAGAGTGTGAAGTTAAGTACAAATACCCCTGTGGTTCGAGTGAAGAATAGCATAAACGAGTATAGAATTAGACAAGTGGATTGTAGATAATCTATACAAGTAAGCAAAGTTTAATATTTTAACAGTTCGACTTCAGAGGCACCACCGCTACACCCATTTTTGCCTTATAACAGCAGTGTTAATGCTGCTGTGTTCTGATTTGAAGGGTATGTCAAGGCAGACATACTTAACTGTGTGACTATAGACTATTAGTTTTATATGGTCCCCTGTATTTATGTACAACACAAAATTGTTAATTAACTTTAAACAAATGAATATATTTTAAATATTTTATCTTTGGATATGTGAATACCAAAACACAAGTAAAATTATAAAATCAAATTGCAAATCAAAATGTGAAGTATCAAAGTAGGTAGCGGAAGCAATTATATTCCCTATTCCCAGACGAAGCCTGTAAACAACGTTAATATCGAAGAATATCTTTGATGCGGAATCATGATAAATTGGATTGAAAAGCTAGAATTTCCTTGCCTTTAAAATTATACTGCCAGTTCATTATAGATTCCCCGTTTGAAATAAAATGTCAAATGAGTACATATTTTCTTTTTTGTTTAGTAACCTAACCGGCTAAAGTATTTTTCTATCTAATACAGCGTAATATTTTTAACTTCGAAAGAAATTATTACGAGTATATATTTTCATGTGTAGAACTGTGGAGAGTGACTTAATGTTTTGATTAATATTGTACTGAGATTCGTTTGGCTTTTTCTTTGTTTTTCTAAAACAGGGGAAAAAGCGAATTCTATCTAAAAATGATAGAATCCTTCACGTTACGGAGGCATTACCGTTACGTTTTAAAGGATGTGGTAAAAAGATACATTAAACGAGGCATTCAAAATTGATCTTAGGGGTGCATCACTTTGTTGTAGACTTCAGAGAAACCTTTAATCCTGCTTAATTACCGATGTCTGTGTAGTCATGCATAAAAAATGCGTGTTATTCACTTGATCGTAATTTATTATGCTAACGACGTGTTAAAACGTCTAGTTATACAGTTGTACAATACCTACCCATTTACAATACATTGCTATCTGGACGCTTCATGAACAGTGCCGTTGTTAAATAACCACTGTTCACTGATCAGCGTGAGTCCGACTCTAATTTGCAACTCCGTTTACTGAGGCCAATGTTTGCACAATAACTAGAGGAGGTTAATTTAATTATGAGTTTAGTAACGTCCATCGCCGGGGGCTCACGGAAGTGGCGTGCATCAATCATTTTCTCATCCACTTTGTGTCAACTTCATATTTTGATGGCGGGTTGATTGATCGTCCTTGCTACGTTGTCATTTAACTCAGCAGAATTCGCGGGGAGTTCGGAAACCAACGTGAAATTCCGATTGTTCTCAACGTTCGTGATCTGAAAGCTGATGCAATTTCGCGAGCTGCTACACCATTAACATATAAATCAAGGTTCATAAGTCGTAGACTTTGCTTTGCGACGTAAAAATAAAATGAACGAAGGTCTCGCAGCGTTCCCGGCGGCCGAGGCGACGACACAAAACAAGGAAATACGACTTCTTCCACGACTAGAAATACTTAAGACAGAATGGTTCGAGAATTGCGCATTGTTGGATGTTTGTAAATAAATCAAGGGAACTTTTATCATTTTCACGTCGTTAACAGTTCCAACTAGCTACGTCGGTTGTGGGAACAATGAATGCGGGTATTCAAATGGGTTAATTATGACGTTTCTGTTTGTTCTGTATTGGATAAAGCTCTCATTAAGTTAGCGTGACTAACTCGCGTTACTAATTATGCTGCTCTTTCGCAGCTGTTATTATTATTTTATGTCACATTTCTTTTATGAACCAAATATGGAATTCGTTGGATTTCCGACGCCGTATTATTATATATCAACTCAAGATCATTTTCGGTTTATCACCTTGCTTGTAATTTGTCAATGATTTCGTTCAGTTTTTAGCATTATTGATGCTTTTATCGTTATCGCTCGATTTTCATATTCGATTTAAGGATGAGTGATGTTTCGGTTTTGTGATTATTTTATAACTCGTCAATTTTAGTGTAAAAATTATTTTTATCGTATAAAACGTCCACAATTTGTCCATTACATTGTATGTATGGTTAAAACAGCTTAAATAAATAAATAAATAAACAATAATACTTTTTTATATGCCTAAGAACTTGTAACGATTTCTCACATAATCATAATATTCCGAGCTACAAATATATTCACACGTCGCCGTATACTCGGTGATACAAGAAAGCTGACAGCAGGCGTACGCTTTATGCTATAGTTTGGTATGCAGCCAATACATTCACGACTTGTAATCTGACAAAATGGCCAATTACTGCAACACGGACGACTTAGCTCGAACAGCGCGCACGATCGCACGCGTCTTTCACCGGAAAAATGAACCTCTCATGAAATTTAATGTGGAAATGTCTTGAAACGACGCCAAACCCACGCCTGAATTATTTATGTGCCACTATTTTAATGGCGTCCCCGTTCCTTCATTACAGTAAAAGTGTTTCTTAATTTTCAATGCTTATTCAGTATTCCAATTTTCCGACGGACATTGCACTTAAAATAAAGTACAGGCTATGACTCATTTGGACCGCACTTTGCAATTCATATTCGAGATAAATTTTATAGGAGAAGTTTGGGAAAGTGCGATTTATATTGGATGTAGAGCAGCCTTTATTGGACAGAACTTTTTTGGTTGGAAAGTTTTAGCGCTTGAACGGATTTTGCGGCGAGCTGATTGGGTCGGAAAATCACGTTTAAATCTGTGCAATATTCGCTTTCACACAGAAGTTGGTTATAGAATCGTATTAAAATATCTCTTGTCGATCTTCGACTTGTAAAGTATTTTATATCATAACATTCCATGAATTAAATTTTTACAATACGTACTAGAGCACCTACAGATACAAAAGTCATAAAGTGCAGGAGTATTTCGTAATAATAAACCAAGTAAGTAAATGAAAAGAATATTGTTATTAACGACAGTAAATATGAAATACTGGTGATACTCAATTATTCTTCTAAACTCAAACTTGTATACTTGTATACTGATGATTTTGTAGCACCTATTATACTCCTCAATCACAGCCAAAGTTAGACCAGGTACATACATTACACGACCGTAATTTTAATCTGAAGATTAACGTCTTATTTTTAAAAAGACAAAACATCTGAGTTCATCCGAAGAAAGCAGGAGCCGCTAAGTCAGCAGCTTATGGTCGTGCACATCCCGAATGGGCTGTGTACAAGGTCGCGGGGTCAGATGCTAATCTTCACGGAAACCAGCCTCATGCTGCAGGCGAGAGGATTTTTGAGAATCACAATTGATGAGATTGCGAGAATTAGAAGGAATCGCTGGATCGTGAGAATAGCTATTTACTCGTATTGGAGATTACATTACATACATAATATTATGTGTTTCGGCACCAGAACCAGAATTTTTCAGGTCTATTTCTGATTTATTCCTTTGGTCCTACAGCAAGAGAACTTTTTTTAAACATTGATTTTGTAAGGCAAAATTTAATTTTGTAAAGCAAATTTTATTAGTAAGTAAGTAAGGCAATCTAGAGATAACTCTATAAAGAACATTTCTGAGAATTAATTTGTAAATTTATGAATGTGACGCAACCATGATACATTTTAACTTATATCATTGTACAGAAGATAACATCGTTTGTTAGTGACCTGATGTAACACTTTACAATCCTCAATAACTGATACCCAGGGTCAGTCACAACTGAAGACGGCTCAAACTATACAAACTTCACAATCACAAATAATATTCCGTCCCAAAGTTATGGGGTAGTTCCATGGTGCTATAGATCTCGCTCGTGGGTTGTGCCCTAGTAGATTCGCGAAGATGGTGCTTATTGATCACCCTTCCTCCACCGTGGGTTGGCGATCGATCGCAGTATATCAATCGCCTACGCCGTGCCCACCGGTGGCTATAAACACATCGGCGGCGCTGTGCAATAAAATAACAACTGGAAATACGATTCGGTTATGACAGAAAAATAAAGCTGATTCATTTTTGTGCGCAGATTTTATACGTATATACGTTTATGGTGTATGGAGGCTTTCGATCGCGACTTGTCGTGTTCGTAACCTTTCACCTCACTTATTTATCCCACAGAGACCCATTACCCCAATATCAGCCAAATTTACCCCATATTTTAATTTAGGTCGCGCTGTGTCTATGCGTAGATTCAAGTAGAGTGAATGAATGGAAAAAATACCCAGACTAACATTATGATCGTCCATACCTATAAATTATCAGTGGAGGTTTTAAAATACAATGGCCGGTAATAAAATTCTGTAATATAAAACAATAATTGATAATACAAAAAGGCGTATCTGTTTACGGCATTTCTCTATTGTACTATGTGAACAATTTAATTAATTTTAATTCCAGAGAGGTGGCCATATCACAATAGTATTAATTATATGAGAAAGATATGTTTTTATGTCATTAACAATTGCAGTAATATTCGAAGTAAGAAAACAATGTCCTATACTAGGTGTGTCCTATACTAAGAAGTAATATTAAATAGTAATAAGAAAGACCTTATAACAGCAGTTTTTTTGCTATTTCTGATCTGAAAGCGTGGTAAGGGAGATAGACTTAATTGAAACTTTCCAGCTCGGTCCTCGAGTATGCGTGGGTAGCAAGTAACAACGCATTTGTGGTCGACTTAAGAAAAAAACTTCAATATTGTCTTGGGTTTATTACGGAGATCCAGGCGGCAGTGACCATCTACCATGCCTCCAACCTCAGTTTTATAAAAACATCTAAAATTAGCTCTAAGTTCATAAGTTTCCTTCTTACATAATATTTCTTGGTTATTCGTTACAACCATAAACCCATCGACGGCTCGGTGTAATAAAGTAACCGGCTAAAAATACGAAAAGCTTACGACGCAAAAAATGTTTAGGGCCCTTTGTTTATTTAGTAACGACGCCTGCGTAGGAATGCTTATGCGACCGCAGTATATTTAATTATTAAATGCCATGTCGTGAATAATTTCGTGTTAAGAGAGCCGGTTCTGAGGAGCATAAAGAAATGAAATCTAACCAACTTTTTCAGTCATATTTCCAAACATTTTATGATTTGATTCGAATAAAATGACTTAATGAATTATGACTTAATTTAAACATTTTTTAACTACTTACTTGATTTGATTTGTAAACAAGTGATTAACTCCAATCAGATAAGTAACAAACTTAAGTCATCGAAGTTAAGCTTAGGTCTGTTAGTTGCGGTAAGACTAAGTACGTACTGCAACATGCAATCTTCATGAAAAGTAGATTCTATGCGCATTGTATGAACAACATTTTGTTTCCGTACCACGACATTAAATGTAAGTATTCGTTATAGTTCTATGCGTGAAAAAGAAATTAAAATTATACGTGCAAATTAAATCTTATAAAAAAGTGCAAAGCCACGTTTCAGATACAAGCTGTTATCTGCGACTTTGCCCACGTTATATATTTGGTAGTCAATGGTAGAGCTTTTTCCGTCTTACTTAACACTTATTTTTATCTTTATATTTCGACTTATTTACACAATTTCTTTATAAAATACAGTATATGTGCTATTCTGATCTATAAACTATATTACTGTAAAGATTTAAATAAATCTGTTTAGTAGTTTTTGCGTGAAAGTCTAACAAACATACTCGTAAACTTTCGCATTTATAATATTAGTAGGATAGGATACGTAGCTATAAGTTTGTTTTAAGACCAATTTGTCAGCCCTTCTGGGTTGGTATGCTTGCATTATTCATGGCTATTAGCCTTTTTAGAGTATCGAAATAAATCTCCAGACTTACCCAAAGCAGTTTGAGTAAAATACTTAAATCGTGTTTCCCATTAACGTAAATAATTTCGCTATTTGGTAATGTATTACATTATAACATTAAAATCTAGCACATACATAGTTTTTTTATATATTTGTTTTTGTTTGTTGCTTTCATATAATTCGTTAATACGAACTTGTATTTAATAGAGATAACAAATGTTACAATTTCAAATAATACAGAAATATCGAATTATATTTTTTTACATAACTTTACCGAATTAATTTTAGTTACTTGCATGAAAATAATATTTTAAGTTACAGTTTGCTTGGAGAAAATGTCAGTTAGCTTCTAACTTATTCTGTTCGCAAACTGCAACGAAAAGACAAATATAATTTCAGAAACTCCAATTAAACGTATACAACGTTGGTCTCCGAAATATCATATATTTTTATCTGTGAGTATTATGTAATACAAATTTTGTTTTAACTATATCTAGACATAAAAAGAAAAGACGGTAAAATTCCTCTTAACGAAACCATTGCTCCAACAGAGACACACGAAATTTCACTCAAATTTCCATCACTTACAAATCGTTAGAAACAACACAAGAATTACTTGAGCACTAAAAATACAGCCCAATACTTTACCGAGCGAAGTAACAAAACGCTCCAACAACATGCAGCTCGTTTAAGGAAAATATTTTGCCAAGATATCTTACTCAATACAAATACTTACTTAATAAATTCCATAAGGTTCGTGGAAATATCGTCAAGTCAACGCCGGGTAACAGTGAAGCGAAAATGTTATGTAAACACCCAGGAGTATCTACTTGGCCCGGGGTCGTCCTACTGAATAAATAATGGCGAAAGCAAACTCAAACAAAAGTAAATTTATTCACCAAATACGCGATTAATACGCGATCTCAAGACAGATTTATATTTCTCCGGGACGTGGCCGCCACACTATTCTATAGCTAGCCCGTAATACGTAGTTCTTTGTTTGCGGACCCTCCTAGATACACATCGTGGGAGTTAAATAAATTGTACGTTTGTTGACCATGCGTATATCGTTTCGTCGTATAAATAATAACTTAACTCGGATCAAATGCTGGAACATTGTGTCTTAGTCGAGTCTTGTTTGCTACTTAGTTGCGATGGAGATATTTGTACCTTTTTCCTATTATTTTGTACATTGCTGTGTTTATAATCGTCCTTTAATATAATCTGATATATAATTAATGCTAGCTGACCCGGCGCGCTTCGTATCACCTCAGGGTCATTTTCTTGTCTCCGTCCTCGTTTCGGTTCCGGTCCCGATCCCTTTCCCAGTCCCCGTCCCGATCCCGGAAATAATGGATAATAAATGAAAACACAAACAAACATTTATTTCGCAATAAAAAATATTGCGACCATAAATGAAGATATAAACTATCCTATCTTGCAAGTTGTATCAATCTGGACAGAGTGTGTAAAATTTATAATCGTATAAATCGATTCGGTAGTTTAGGATTCCATCGCGGACAAAGAACGTAATT
>DWTF01000878.1:0-10235 GCA_018250225.1 Udranomia kikkawai
GCGATTAAAATTAAAAAAAAAAGTAATAAATTTATTTATTATATTGCTCCAAAATAAATAAGAAAAAAAACATTTATTTCACGTTACAACACAAGACAACACAACAAAATATTAGGTTTATATCTAATCAATAGATATATACCCAAATTATGTATCGTACACGCTTCATAGTGTACAACACACGCGCTAACATAAATTAAAAATATAATTCTAAATGCGAATGAGTGTGGCCGCGCCCTTCATCCACTTCCGATAGTTTTACTGAACTCTGAAAGGATTGCCGTGTTCCTGTTGACACTTCTTGGACTTTTTGAATACCTCTTTGTTTAAGTTAAAATATATTATTTCAGACTATATCGTGAATAAATATGTATACTTTAATGGATTTTACTGTTTAGTCCACATTTAATTGACACTGAAAATTTTACACCTATTCCACTAAGAGGTCGTCGTAAATAACTTTTTATTTAATTTTATGGAATATACTTCATACAATTTAGGGAGTTAGTTCCTAACTTGCAAAGGTCAAGTGATAATATCCGATTGTGGTTCCTATCAACATATTGAAGTAACTATACCAAACATGGACCTCCTGATTTGATTTAAATTTGATTCTCATATCACTCGATATATTCATCTGGATAGACCGTGTATCATCCACGCGAGCGGTGCATGTAACAAGTAACAAGCAGTAACGAGCGCATTCATTAGCGAAGTTATCAAGCACTTTTAACAATTGTTCTTAAGAAGTAGTATTAGCTTATCGAAGTTCCCATAAGATACTATAAGTATGTATCTAGAATAAAGGTCCTTTGATTTGAATTAAATTTGATTCTTGTTTTTATCTGGATAGAACGTGTATCATCCACGCGAGCGGCGCATGTAACAAGCGGGGAGAGCGTTCGAGCGTCCCGCGAGCGCATTCATTAGCGAAGTTATCAAGCGCTTTTATCAATTGTTTTTAAGAAGTGGTCATAACGATCGAAGTTTCATCAAAATTTCATAAGCATCTGTCGCTGATGATGACGTTGCCGCAGAATTGAGTAGTTATATTCAACTTATATACAAAAAAAATTATGCCTTATCTACAACTAAAGTCTACTGCCTTGACACAAGTAGAATTAAGTAGTTACAAGTCCAAGTAGTATACAAAATATCAATTAACCTATGGTCATTTACATTCTACCATGTCCAAAGTGCAGGGAATACGTCCGTCAGATGCTTCCTTATGTGTAACGAGACAGGAGGGCGCCGGTGTCCCGCGGGCACATTAATTAGAGGCGAGGACTCATCAAAGTTTACCAGTTAATTAGGAGCCCCACCTTTGTAATGTTATGACGTGTACACTCTCGTTAGAGAGTAATCGGCCTCTATTTAACTGTAGTGCACGGCGTGGGCTATTTGCTTTATCTTTAATGTGCTTGAGTTACTACATATGTCCTATTGCAGGCGTGCCGTCTTTCTGCGTATTTACATGTTCATAGCTACAGGACTTTTAGACTGAGATACTAAGTATTCTTGTACAACTAGTTTATTGTACAATTAGTTTATTGTAAATATAATCTCAATTTATTTTTGTTTTAACTTGTGATTTAATGCTACTAATAAACGTATAAAATTAAAACCTGACAGCTCCATGTATACACGTAACTATAAAAAACGACACAGACACTCTTGTAAAGCAAAAAAATATATTTTTCACCAAAGTATGCATTCAATCAGAACCTAACGAACGGTTTGACCCACTGCATACATTCCATTCCAATTATTACACAACAATAGGTAGGCACTGCAAGAACTTGCAGCTGAACTGAAACGTCAGCGCTTTAAATTGAACAAACTGAACCAATTAGTTAGCAACGGTATCTACTATACAATTCCTTTTCGTTCCAGTCAGATAGTAATGCTCGTGTGATAACAAAGGGTGCGATAGGTGGCGCTGTGGCTGCGTAGCTCCAATTAGCCTAATGGATGACTTCGACCTCTAATACTTTTAAGGCATAAACCTGCGGTACACGGATACGTCTGTTTAAGTTGTCATTCATTGCCGAGATGTCTTTCGCTTTGAGTGGCAGTTGGATCTTACCTCTAGCTTACAAGAATCTTTGCTTTGTGGCAGTTACATTTTACTTCTGGCTTACAAAAATTTATCGCCAATTTCATTTCTTATACTTGTAAATAGAATTTCGAATAATAATTTTATTTGGTAACCTTGGTCGATATTTAAAAAAAATGGGTGGTTGTTTGAGAAATTTATACGCTTATCGTAAAAGTTGTAAATCGTCTTTTACTTACCGTAATTATAATACTGCAAAATAATATTTGTACATATGAAGAGAATTAAAATTTGAATATTAAAAATATACCAACGATTTCAAACTTCCCTTACCGAAGGGCAATAAAATTCTCCCTGTCCATTGGTCTGCGCTGTGATACCCATCAATTAATAACACTCACCGTTGAAGATCTGAAGCACACTCCATCAAGCTAGTTAGTAATGCGGAGTAATTGAGATGCCTTCATTCATATTTACACGTATTTGGACGTTAATAAGAGTGGAACGTTTATGGTCTTTTCATTTAAAATAAAGACGAACAGTTAAATAGTAATAGTAGTAACAAAGGGCGTTGTAGGTGGCCCTGTGGTTTACGTCTCCAATTAGGCTAATGGACGCCACCGACCTGCATTCATACTCGAAATCCTCCACTGCAGCTAATTTTCGTCTTAAACGCCGGAGCACGAACACACGAGCGGTTGAATCGCCGCTTGAAAACCGCGCGAAACGAATCAAACAGCGATCCGTGTCGCTGTCAAACATACGCCTTCGACGGTCTCAGAAATTTAGCAACGTAAACTGGTGTGGTATAAGATTCGTAAAATCTTGTATTATATAGGATATTGATTATGATAGCTTGCAGTGTATCATTCTTTAACATAGAAAAAATTAAACCCTGGTCCTTGAATAGCAATGAATAACTTTACTATGTAATTAAGTATTGTTCATTAACATTTACCGATTATGGGTATTTCTACAAAAACGTGACAACTTAAGTATACAAATTAACGTCAATGTCATTCTGCATGCATCACAATCCAACTCATTACATTCCTAATTGAGCTGTTAATGCAAATTTGAATTCTGCTCGTAACTGTAATTTTCTTAACCACAGTTTATGTCTAGCTTGCTTGTTAGCGAAATGTCAATTCGTATAATAATGCACCTACGACTAACAGCTAATAGGTAAAATTATATTCTTATACAACAATGCAATACATGCATAATTCTAATATCCATTGTACTCAAAATAAATGCATAGTTTAGTTTTCTGACCGACACGACGATAACAAACCAACACTATGTCACACGCTCGTCTGTACTTCACTTCACAACATCGAACGCCATTACCTCACATCAACTAACGATTTAGCAACGTATAAAGATTTTCAAACAATTAATCCTTCTGTTCTGCCCGTAAATTAAACGCCGCGTCTCCCCCGCTCGTCTGCACAGCCCGGTCTCGGCATGCATCGCGACTCATTACTCCACTAATGAACCAATCTAACAGATTGCTCTCGAATCTTCATCCGACCGCTGATTTGAAAGCTCGGCGACGCTAGCGCCGTGTTTTTAAATTAAATACAACCAGAGAATGCTAAGTACATACGGAATTAATTAAGTGCTTTTTTGCATTAGAGCGCTTAGCATTGATTGGGGCAATATTAAAATGAACATTAGTTGAGTATCTGCTGAGTAGATGGAAAAAATATTATTTGTATCTTATCATTGGCTACGTATAAGAGTAACTTAATTACTTTCCTTAATGCTTTTTAAGTGACTACAAGCAAGGCTAATTTGGGAGTCAAAATCAAGCATTACAACTTCTTTGCATAGCTGGAAAACTACAGAATCAGTTTTAAAAACTATTTTCGGCAAATATAGATATCTCCGTTAAAATCATAATAGTCAAATAAGTCAGATTCGACGGAGAGTTTATCTTCGTAAAATCAGGAATCAGTCCACAAAGTTAAGGTTCTAAACTGTCTTAGGGTTTTGGTTTTACTACAGAAAAAAAAATTGGGACTTCCGTTAACTGCTATTGTCTGAACACGCACTAATCTGAAATGGACACAATCCAAGTCTAACCGTGTGTGAAACATGAAAATGCTTCTAATAACATCTCAATTCATACGCGTATTTATCAACCCGCCTTATGCCTCACATCACTACATAGTAGTACAAAGTCGCTTCCTGCTGTCATTTCTTATGTATGTATGCATAGATCTTTAAAACTACGCAATAGATTCTGATGCAGCATTGTTTAATTGATAGAGTGATTCAAGAGGAAGATTTATATGTATATATCATGCATAATATAGTAGAGAAACACTTATTATTATTTATCAGCATTGCACCCGTACGCAGCCAGGGCGGATCGCTAGTAAACTTATAAGCACTAAACTTTTATTGATATTTAATACGTATTTAATTCAAACAATAAAGAAAGCGACTTAAAATTTATACTATATTATGCACAACAGTTAATAAATCGTAATAAATACTTTTAACGATTTGCAAATAACGAGTATTTTACGCAGTATCCAACCGATATAATTCGATATGCCTAATGATCTGCGTAATTACAGCGCATAATTAAATTTATTTAATGTTCGACACGGAGGCACTAATACGTTAAGCTGCTTGTTTCATCGTGAGCGAAAAACGAGTTGCTTGACAATTTGTTTTTGTCTACGACAAAACTATACTAACACGCAATAAGACGATGCAAATACTTCCAAATGTTTCGGAAAAGTGCTCTTCTAGGACTCTAATTTCGTGATTTTTCCTAAATGTATTAATGGATGCGTGAGAAGTAATAACGCTTTAAATAGCTTATCCGACATCAGTGAGACTAGTTAATCAAAAGCGACTTCTACAACTTGTTCCAAACTCCAATTTACAGCCCAGTTTGAAAGGGCCCGAGAAGTTGTATTAAAAGGTACACGGTAATTTTCTTGACAAACACAATGAATAATGAATGTGTGTTATAAAATTCGGATTGAGGAGGGCATCTCGTCACATGTCCCATGCCGTGTTTGTCTCTCTTAATTCTGTGTGTTTTTGCTAATTGAGTCCCGCTTTGGCACCTGTGTGCTTATGCTCGTGAAATGCGTTCTATTCATCCAGCATATTGTCCCTAAAATGAACATGAAATTGTTTCAAAAATCCTTTGTTGCGACGTTCTCAATGCCCAAGCGTTTCTTTTATTTAATTTTTTATACAATCCCAGTTTGCGGGCAATCGTTTAATCCTTTCATTCTCTGCAATTACCTGAATTCAAAGATCCGATTCACTTCCTTCTGAATGGGGTAATGAAGGCAAAAAATCGCAACGTTCGAATTACCCACACCGGGTGTTTCTTACGCTGCGCCGTGCGAATTCAATCAAATTGGAATTCAACATAAGGCGCAAGATTTATGATCGACACAAATCGAATTCGCTAACAAACAATATAGTATTCGAGGAGGCACGTTGGATACGATACGAGTATATCAATATTGCAGGCGCTATTAATACGTCCGTCTCATGAGCGGGCGGGCTGCCCCCTCCCCACACCCCCACTCGCCGCTCTTAATTGAATGAGGAGCGGGAATTGTTTCCCAAAATGAAACAATTAATTGTGCAACGGCTATTCCGCCTTACATGGATAATACGTTCGTTTATGGCCTCCTAACGCGGCTGCACGGCGTCCTTTATTGGACCGACTCTAGGAATTTGTGTTCATTGGCGCTCGTATCCAAAATTTAATCGAGAATTTATAAGAACGTCTCTTTGTTGTCCCGGGACCTCGAGTTTTTGCAGCTGGTCGCAACTGAATTAATTTAAAAGTACTTCGCTTTAACATTTCCTTGCGAAAATATTTCGCCACTACCCTTTTTTCGTCGGCGCGCACCACCGCGGCGAAGCTTTTAGTTTTAAGTGAGGCGTTTAAAATTTTCATGGTCAGGTCATAGCACGTGTAATGCTGTTATATCGCGTAGAAATTCACGAAACACGCTAACATGTGGCGCATTCAACTCGAAGACGCATCGTAAACCGTCTTTACGCCTCGCCACGAGAGCCTCTCAAAACTTTTCATATTCCCCGATCGTAAACCAAGCCAAAAAATACGACCAGCCAAAACATTGTAAATGCTCGCAGGTTATCGACGCGGCCCGCCATTACCGTCCGGGAATTAGTTTTAAAACATAGTTTTAACTATGCTTGTTGCACCCGAAATTACCTGCTCTCGCACTCAGGCGTGCGCGTCGGAACGACTGCAACCACTGGGTAGTAAAAGTAGATTGTGCCAATTTAGTCTGAGGATACAAACTTATCAATTAAGCAGATACGTTCTCGTTTTAATTTTGGAAAACGAGTGCCAATTGGCGATATGTTACATGTTTCAACATCGAGTACCTACTTATGAGTTTCAACCGAATAAGATCGTCACACCATCATCATAATTCGTCTGACAAGCGGCTACGTCGCAGTACGAACACGGTCGTGGCGCTACAGGGCACACATTCAATTTGCTATTTATCTGTGAATGGATCTAAGTCATTACTTAGCTGAGCGAGAGAGATGGGACGGGATGCAGTGGAAATTACATGGGGTGGTACAACGTTCATTGCCGACGACTGTGCGCCAGTGTTCGCTTACGTGAATATGTTTATCACCAATTTGGGTTTACTTACTGTTTCAATTAACCGTGTTATCTTTTATTGTTATTGGTTAGGAATAGACAGCGGTATTGCGTTAAATGCGTTAATTTTCGAGAAGCAATAAGACCGTTAAGAAATTTATTAATTAAAATTTTCTTCTTTCTTTCTTATAGATTTCTAAATCTTTAAACACACAAGTGTTAGTTTTATATAAAAAAAAAACACATCGTATATTTTTTGTCACCCAATTCTCAATCAACAGACCACAACCACCAAAAGCCATTAACCACGAAAGCGACCAAACACAAAAAAAAAAAAACAAAACCTTCCACCATGCAAACGTTAACATCCCTGACGTCACTAATGCATATTTCCACTAATGGCTAATTTCGGGAAAAAGGATCGGCGCGGGCGGGCGGCTCAATCACAGGAAGTGCGGGCCCTCATCGCGGAAGTGGTGTCGCCGTCTCGCTCGCACGGTTCCTACGACTGTAGACTTGTTCTTCATACATCTCATGATACCGCGTCGTATGGAGTGTGTTCAACTGTTTTGTTGTCATTCGATTATACACAGATACTAAACACTCACACATACTCACAGATAGGAAGGAAAGATTTGAATAAAGAACTTAGTAAAAAAGTATTGTCTATGAATAGATATCAGTTGGAAGACATTGAACGGAAGAAATAGAAAGTAATATTTAAATCAGTTTCTGTTTTGATTAAGCTTGCAGTGATTTGCTGCTAATTGGAGATTCCTTCATATTTATGTTTCGTATTTTTACGCGACGTTATCTTAACTAAGTCTACCGCGTTAGTGATACAGAGAGAGACATATCTTACGGACGTTTACTCAAGCGTACCGATCAGATAGATATCGCAAGTTAAGAAACGTGTTAGAGCGAAATTAGTTCTTTATCTTTTGAATCCTATACCTTATCTTTTAGCTTGCATATCCATACTTATATACTATATCCATAGTTTTTCTGTAAAGATTCGAACACTTACTAATTTGCCTTTAAAACTGTGAAGTAAATTTAGCATCGAAGTGATTTAGTTCTGAATTGGTTTTTTCCTATCACCAACAACAAAATTCTGTAATATAATACGGTATTATTTTTAACACGAACAATGCATTTATCATCTAAAAGAAAATAAAGGCTTCAATTTTCATATCAGAAGCTAAAAAACACGAGATATTGTTTGAAAAAATCGCCTAATGGACTGAGTAACTATTGGTAGTGCTCCGATCGAGTGCATTCCGGCTGATGGAAAACGCAGCGAGAACTTGGAACCAATCTTTCAGCTATTGCTAAGTGCAGGACATCTGTTGATTGTGAAAAATAAATTTAGGTGTATACTTATCAACGCAGTGAATGTGTAGTATAAATAAACCTATGAAGATAAAGCAGAAAGAAGAAGCAAAGAATAGTTTTGTGTGTATACTTACTACATATAAAGATATATTATATGGAAAAGATTTTGGTAACATCCATGTGTCAGCCATCCACATCCAAAAGTGAAGTAGATGCCAGCATATTGATGATATTCTTGTGATGTTTACAGAAAAGCGAAATAGATTTCGGCAATAGATTGAACAGAAGCTAACAATTTTCAAATAAACATTTTAGTCTAGTACTTCTGCAACCTAGAATACACGAACAAGTGAAATAGTTCCCAATCCCACGACAGTATGTCATAAAAATATTATGCAAGAACCATCAATTAGTTTTGAAAACAAACTAATTTTTCCCGATATCACAGTGCGTAATTACCTTGAAACCGAAGTTCTTGTGAGATTAAAATAAATGTCCTCACTTTCCACCAAGCACATTATCATGTTAATAAGCCAGAAGAACAATTTGCTCAACTGTTACACGCGTCCTCCAAATTAGTCCGGCTATTAAAACTGACAACGCCGTATTGTTAGGAAAACAAGTAGTTTATTATAACTCTGTTATTCATGTTACTGATAGCTTCTGCCGTTGATATGGAATTTTCTGTAGAACTACTATTTTCTTAGCCCGAAGTTACGCGCTTTTGTGTGTTAGATGATAAAAAAATGTATCTGACTTTATCGTCATTGTCGTGTCGAAAAGTCGTACAGTATTTATAGGTAAACCTATGCTACGGATTGGGCACTCTCCTGGATTCCATACTTAGATTTGCATAAACATAGTTTCTTATCTCTGATGAACACTTTCAAAATTTCAACCTTACATCTATAAAATATTTCTAACCACATTGTATCTTTAAGTTGGTTAATCTTTAAGTTTTAATTTCATCTTTAAGGTGAATATACAACGAAATATGACAAGCTAGATTATCATCCAACGATGCACACAACACATTTTGTGCCCAAGATGTTACTACAAAACAATGACAGTATATACTATTGGTAAATTCTTAGAAAGTCTGAGGAAACAGCCTCAGTGTTAGCTCGATTAAAATGTATCACTGTGGTAATTGGGTCTCCGGACGGCTCATCCAATTAGCCGCGAGCCGCGACTTAGAAGCCCTGTCCGCTGCGATCCGTCCTCGCTCACGTCAGCTCAGCTACGTCAATGTAGTCTACGTACCTATAGGGTGTTATTTTTATATAACATTTATGCAGTCCACCTGATGGTAAGTGTTCACTACCGCGCAGGGACATTTGTAGTCAAACTAAGACAGGATTGTAGTTCTTTCTTAGGTCAACTACAAATGCGTGGCTATCCCTGAGGACTAAGTTGGAACGCCTCGGTTAAGTGTGTTACCACCACCTTTAACCCGGAATAAAACAGATATCTACTTACTTCTTATATCCCATGTGCACTTCGCAATGTTCAGCATAATATTAGAGCGACAATAAAAACACAAAAACAAGCTATCTGTGTTAAAACAAACGTGAATCTTCGACGTACAAATGTTACAACTTCAACCCTAAAAATAACTGCTGCAGTAACATAGTCCTTGAATCATGCGATGCTTATGCGACAATTACTACTGCAACTATTGTTGAAGAACCAGGATTAAACTCGATCTAAATGATAAATGAACCTTGACACATTAATGTGCTAATCTTTATTTTATTTTGTACATGCGATTATAGTAGCTGTTATATTAAATATTGAATATTTAAATGATATATGATGGAAGTATTTCTGTTTTGTTTATGTCACTTTAATTTTTATATTTACTTAATGTTAATCATATGTGCCTTATTTATTTAATTGCAACTTAAAAACCTATAAAGTCACTGCAATCTATCCGGTAGAGTAGAGTTAACGTACGCTTAGGAAAGTACTACTGTATACTGTAACAATAACGAGATTTTCAAAGCCGACCGAGTTCCGCAAGCTATTTTTAATATAAATAAACCAGTGTGAAGTAAATTGGTATAGATTCGACGACTTTTTGATCAATATCCTCGTATTATATCTAATCTAATTTATTCTCGAAATATCAAAGAAATGAAGAGTGAAGATATGAATTTAAAATAAGACAACTTTATTCAGAAACATCTACACATACACACACAACTTATATTCCTT